>JABJVR010012832.1:0-20329 GCA_025773905.1 Chitala chitala | reverse complement strand
CTAGACAGGGAAAGAGTGTACACACTAACATCCTCCTAGACGGGGAGACAGTGTACACACTAACATCCTCCTAGACAGGGAAAGAGTGTACACACTAACATCCTCCTAGACGGGGAGACAGTGTACACACTAACATCCTCCTAGACAAGGAGAAAGAGTACACACTATCATCTGCCTAGACAGGGAGAGAGTGTATATGTTGCCATACTCCTTGTCACAAAGACAGACTACACACCACCATCCTCCTGGTCACAAACACAGATTACACACTATCATCTACAAGTACAGGAAGAGTGATTACACACTACCATTCAGATATACAGAAAGAGAGATTACACACTACCATTCAGATATACAGAAAGAGAGATTACACACTACCATTCAGATATACAGAGGGAGAGATGACACACTACCATTCAGATATACAGAAGGAGAGATTACACACTACCATTCAGATATACAAAAAGAGAGATTACACACTATGCTTCAGATATACAGAAAGAGAGATTACACACTACCATTTAGATATACAGAGGGAGAGATGACACACTACCATTCAGATATACAGAAGGAGAGATTACACGCTACCATTCACATACACAGAGGGAGAGATGACACACTACCATTAATATATACAGAGGGAGAGACAACACTCTACCATTCACATATACAGAAGGAGAGATTACACACTACCATTCACATACACAGAGGGAGAGATTATACACTACCATTCACATACACAGAGGGAGAGATTACACACTACCATTCACATACACAGAGGGAGAGATTACACACTACCATTCAGATATACAGAGGGAGAGATTACACACTACCACCACTTGGATAGGAACAGAGATTGCACCCTACCAACCACCTACTCACTCCCTGTATCTCTCTTCTGCATGTATCTCATAACTATACTTTATTGCTACTTAAATTTTCCTTGATTGTCCTTTTAGAAGTTATATTCCATTTTTACTCAGAAATATCTACATTGTTGAATAATCATTTTCACCCTTGGGCCTTTCTGGCAAAAAGTTATATAGATAAATGCCAAATATGCTTCAACGATAAGTAAACATACAGGATTAACATTTTAATTCAGTAAAGATATATATAGTATAGCATCCAGCATGTTGCATGATAACAGCACCCCAGACTTTGTCAGTTATAATAAGTGTTATCACAACAGGAAAATTACACTAATGTGTATGGATTTGAGGAGTGGCATAGGCAGTGAACATGTGAGTGATGACAGTTACAAATGTAGCAATACACACAAGTGGAACTCACTGGGTGGGATTTAGACAGCTCTAATTGGTGCTGCTGATTGGCTGACATTTTTACTGAAAAACAAGTGGCCACAGATGGACAATTTACAGCAGAAACACATAGATCAAAATATAATGTGCTGAAAAATGACCCTCCCTGAGATTTAAAGCTACTGTTACCACCTGAACCACTATGCCCCTTGCTGCGGATGTATTCATATTCAGGATGGTGGGGACACTCGTCCGAACCCACACTGACGCAATGCAGACACTTAAATAAGTCTGGCCTGAGGTGAGCTCTGACGTAGTGATCTCTCCCTCTTTTTTTTTTAAATCCCCTGGTTATCAGCACAAGACTCCGGTTAGTTCCCCAAGCCAGGGACTCAGGTCTTTAACTCAGCAGGCTAATCCTCTTGTCTGGTAACTCTGAGTGGGCTGTGGCTGCACAAGTTTGAGCCCCGCAGGGTTGGTCCCATTATGCTGGCTTTATCCATAGCCCCATCAGTCTGAGCTCTATGACCTCAGCTTCTTCCAACCCGCCTTACCCAGAGTGCCTGTGCACAGGCAGTTGTGGGTCCGAGGAGGGGGTTTAGTCTGGTGGCTCTCCAGTATCTGCTGCACCAGCTGCTCGACGGAGAAGCCGGAGCTGCTGTTCCCATTGCTGCAGGTCCACTTGATGCCATGAACTGCCGGAGAGAGGAGACAAGGTCACCAGTTGGCCCACTGCTCCCACTGTCACGCCAACACTATGCCTCAACCTGCCAGGGTGTACATACACCAGATGTTATCCCCTGTCCCTTTAAGTCTCTACTGCCCTTATTATGGGAATTTAAGAGACTACTTGCACCTGTACACTTGTAGCGGTCTGCATCTTATCAAATACTTTATTAATAAAATAAAATTGACTTAAAACAATACAAGGTAGTCAAGCTTATCAATCAGCCAGATGTGAAAACAGAGAAGATGGACTCCAGCAGGTATGTGTCCACAGTAGATATCCTATCCTAGTAAGGAAAGGTTATAAAACACTTTGGAGACTATATTACGGACTGTGGAGACATCTAGTGACAGAATGATGGTACTACAGCTCACGCTTCTTGTTAATGCCCTGAAACTATAAGCTTCATATGGCACAGAGGGATAATGAGATCTGCCTTTATGCTGTGCTATGGCTGCTAATGCAATTCTGCTGCTGAGCAGAAATGGTTTATGTAATTCCTGTAGAGAAAAAAATGTTTTTCATCAAACTGTTAAAGGCAATAAAAAATATTACCCCCCATGAGTACTTCATTAGTATTACTGCAGTCAAATAAGGAGATAGTCTAACAGCATAGAGCGCGCGCGCACACACACACACACACACACACACACACACACAGATAGACAGACACACACACACAAAGTTATGAAATGTGAAATAATAAAAAAGAATATGCAGTCATGGTTAACTGTATTGTTTTGCAGTCAACTTGGTTTGTAAAAAAAAAACGGATAAATGCATTAGCCAGGAATTATGATTAAAAGTACTGTAACAACACTAAAAATCCAAATTTTGTGCCATACTCCTCATGACACTTTTAATTGCGATATGAAATGACATTCATCACCACCACTAATGTGCTGAGTGGAAACTGACACATGCCCAAACAAAGCTTTTCTTTGTAGTAATCCTAATTTAAATCACAAGCCATTCAGTTGAAAGCATGTCATAACATTCTCACAGATCAAAAGTAAGGTGGACACACAGTATTTGATTACTGATACCCTCGTGTTGTCTTCAATAGAGCAAGCTGGGCTTTCTGTGCTGATGTCTGGCAGGAATTTAGAAATAGCAGAGAAGTCATAGCCCATAACACTGGGGTTCACAACATAAAAGGTCTGCTAAAGTACTGCACACTTTGTGTTGGTCTGACTTTACTGTGATGTATGAGACATGCCTTAATGATGTAACAGTTTGTTACATTAAGTTGTACAGGGTTCCCAGGTGCTGAGTAACCTATTTGACCTTTTACCTATTTCTTACGCTTCTCAGCATGGATAACTGGCATGACAAGACTATCTGATTTGTGGTATTCAGAACGGAGCAGTCAACTTAAGACATCCATTTTGAAGCAGAAAGATTTAAGCTCTCTTCTGCTACTGTGGGACATCAGCACAGGATTATTATATTCACGCATGAATTAGGTATTTATTTGATTCCTTCCATCACCCAAACCGCTACGGTGAATATGCAATCTGTAGCACTGAATTTTCACCACTAGATGCCAGTGCAGACACAGATAGGTTAATTAGCTTTACAGTATGTCCTTCATTAAATCTACGTGTACTTGTGTATATGTATATGTATGTACACTAGCAGTTAAAAAAAAGCTCAGATGCATATATATACTAATAAGCTTTTTATCAACTGTTTTTCACATATTTAAAAGGTTCTACCCCTTCTGGTCACTGAAATAACCACAGAAGTACCACTGTTCACCTAAAATTACAAGAATGCTTCATCTGATTATTTTGATTGCTGAAAGAAGGTCATCCAAGCAATTTGAAGTGATTTTGCATGCAAAGATGCAAAGGCAACATCCCATCACACTACTGATCTCGGAGCCTCCACTTAGCCCATAAGAAAAGTCTACTGCCTACAAATTTATGTCCCTTTACTACAGAAACTCCAGAAGTCTACAAATCTACTTGAGTGCATTCTGTCTACAATAAAACATTTATATCAGGTGTCACCTATGTATAATACAATTTTAACAAGGTCTTAATTAAATGGCCCAAAATTTCAGTCAGAGGTAATATATGTCAGTGAGTCTTTACTTGTAAAATTATGAAAAGAAGGCTATTAGTCATTGACATCGCAGAATATATTTGTTAGCATCATTTATTAAATCACACAGAAAAGCAAAAGCAAATTTTATCCCTCAGACAGAGCTCCGATCAGCTCAGCTTCCCAGGAAGTAGAATTAAATTCAATCTGTTCAAGAGAGTGATCCTTAGAAACACAGAGATTAGGTCTCATGCAAAAGTCAATAACATCAAGGACACTGCAAAAAAAGTACCCTACATCTCAGGGCTGTAAAGTGACACTTTCAATACAATTTGCAATAATGTTTTTCTTGCCTCCTAAAATGTTGATGCACAAATTAACAGCGCCTGCCGTTTAAAATATTTGGGGCTAGCAATAAACTTGTTGTTGGTGTTAGTACTTTTAGGGCTTGTCCAAACCCTTCACTGCTTCATCTGAAGTGGCAGCGCATGTAAAGTGCTGTTCCAATAAGGCCCCTTGAGCTGGTGAGGATGACAGCGAGGACGAAGGCAGAGAGGCTCTCTCCCGCAGAGACCGCCATCATGCAGCACTGCAGGCAAGCCGAGGAAAGCCCGGGTATCTCATTGAGCCGAGCAGCAGGAGCGAGCAGAACCAGCGGTTCATTTTGTTTCCTTCTGCTCAACTATTCAAGCACAAGAAGAGGTCTTGTGAGGTGATAAGAAGTGAAATATCCCAGTCACAGTGTGAACAATGCAACAGTACAACAGCATTGGCTTGAATGATTGTTTTGTATTGCTCGTAATGGCATGTTTTAAGGTAAAAGAATGAGTACAGTGCACATATGGCTACTATGGCTTTTTCTGAACCTGTCTATACTTGTCCCACATATGTCTCTATTCTGTGTTATATTTCTGATAATAATAATAGCCACAGAGCTACTATATGTTAAATACATGCATAAATGGATGTTTTTGTAACCTATAAAAACAAGGTTATTTTCAGCACCTGCAAGCTGAATCCTCATGTTCGTGGCCAGCACACCGAGGTCACCTGGAGTGAATCTGTCATGAAATGTGAGAGTGATGTGATGGTAATGGTGGATGGACTGACTGACTTGGCTTCTCAGAAACCCACACATTATTTGCTCACATGGAGCTGTTTAACATTTAAATCAAAATCTTATTCTGTTTGGTTGTGCAGATCAAACTACTATCATCAAAACATAAACGTAAAAACTAAAGAAAAAAAGATGTGATACGCTGCTGGTTGTTCTGGTTACACAGATGCAACACATTGCATAGATAAATTATTGCTCCCTGTAAACTGCTGTCTCTATCAGAAAGGATCTCAAAGAGTCTCCCTCCGTGAGCATCCAAGTGAGAAAAAAATGTAATTAAGGTGTCTGTTTCATATAAGTGCAGCCAAGACATAAGTAGATGTGTCATTCTGAGCACTTGAAGGCTCCACTGGCATTTCCTACACTGCTGGCAGCTGTGTCAGTGCAGATGGATGAACTTCCTGCCCTGCAGGCAGAACGTATAGTAAACAGGCATGAATTAGGATCTGGGGAATTCTGCTAGGAAGCAGAAACTCCTGCCTGAGGTCGTTCCACTCACCTGAAATATCGTGAAATGGATAGAAGACCTGGTTCAAAGCCATTTGAGGTGTCAAAAAAATTCAAGACTGTTGTCAGTTGCTTGGTTACGTGAGGTGAGCTTTAACCACTTTGAGCAGTAGCAATATTGTAGCAGGTTATAGATTAAGGTGTAGATTAAGATTAATAGAGGTGTAGATTAAGAGCCCCCGTCATCCTTTAGCCTGTGTTGGCCATACAAACTCTTGTGCTGTTTAGTTTCAGCCTTACATGAAAAGTGCTGTGGGGTTCCTGATATGAGCAGGATTAGCTACCAGCAGCATTAAACATGCTATAATCACAGCAGAGTATTTAAGGAAAATATTAATTAGTGATTTCTTTGTTAAAACATCACACACACACACACACACACACACACACACACACATTCGCACGCACACACAAAGGCACGCCTTAATGTCTCCTGCTTTTTATCAAGCCTGTCTGTGTCTAGAGAGAATGCTGAACAGATATATGATTAGAGAGTTACATCGTGAATTTAAATATCTTCCAGTTTGCAGGTTGCACCAGGTAGCTTCCCATGACACTGTAGATTTGCATTGGAAGGTGTTTATAATAGCCAGCACACTCACACCAACTTTGCTAATTTTAAAATCCAGAATATTTAATATCGCCTATGTGGAACTTTTATCATTGCTCGACCCATACCTCAGTGGAACACGTGCACCAAAAGCACACCCCCCTTATATAAGACCTATTTTTTTGTAACACTACTACAGAATTTATAGGCATAAATGTTTGAGAGACTCTGCAAAAAATGCTAAACATTAAAGAAATATTGTAAGTCATGTAATTGGTACTCTAAGGAGGCAGTAAGAATGCCTGCAGGACCTGGTCTGATCTACAAAGAAAAACTTCATTTTTAATCATTTAATAGAAAAGTCATAAAATTTCAAAATTTTATATAAATATTACTGGACTGAATCCAGTGGCAGTTTTGTGCAAATCTTAGGTACAAAAACCATATGGACCAACAAGAAATAATGACCCATATGGACCAATACGGAATTATGGGCCATGTGTGGATATCGATATATGGATGTTTTCATAGAATAAGCGTAAGATAATTACTAATATAATAACAGGGAAATGCCAACATGCTGTAGCTTTTTGAAGGCCAGAAATTCATAACAACTTCACAAAGCATGATACTAAAAGACATCCAACTACTTCTACTTGGAAGTATATTTGATTGTTGTGGACAAATAGATAACTGAGTGAATGAGTACGGTTATACATGCACATATGGTTAAACATGCATGATGAGCTCACTGTGTTCCTCAACAGAGAGCATAGCAAAGTCACACAGAATGAAAGTTCCAGCTTGCTTGGTCTACAAGGAGGGTTACACCATCTTACTATCTCTGTACTGTGTGCTTCTGGACACTATACGGATGGGCCTGCCACATATTTCTAAACACTATATAGTACGCATTACGACATTTCTGAACACTGTTCAGCAGAGCCTGTTGCGCATTTCCTAACACTGTACAGTACCTACTACAACACATTTATAACTACAGTTATTTTCCTCAGTGTATCTTTGGTGTAAAATGTTCCGTATCAGATGACCTAAAATGACACGTATTTTTCATCCTCATCCAGGACACCTTATGGAGTACTTGTCATGTGACCAAGTGTGGTTGTTTGACCAGAAAACCAGCCTGAGAGTGAAGAGAAAGAAGAGTTGCCGCTCACGGTGCCACATTCCGTCAGTGTCGAGCTGCAAAGTACACTCACACATGGGCTTAAGCTGGCCAATGAGCTCCTCCTTGGTCCACTTGGCCCACTCTTTCTTGTCTGTGTTGATGGAGCACAAGATGGGCCCACATGGCTTCCCACAGTCCTCGATAGCTGGCACATTCAGGTAGTGGACAAGCACGATGTCAGGGTTCTGAAATAGAGAGGTGTATAAGAGAAGGCGGGGCGAATGGGTGGCAGGACATTTTGGTTGAATTCTTAGTATGGAACCATTGGGCAGCGAGGATGGAATCTGAACTGCAGCAGAACCACGTTGCAGCAGTTCTACACTGAACGATTAAAACAGAAAAGAACTCAGAATTATAGTAGGTGGCAAAGATCAGAATCAATCACTTCCCTACATCTTTGAAGAATCTTAATCTTTTTTATGAAAAAAAAAAACTGCCTGTTCATGCAACATACCTATTTTTGTTGAAAACAATTCAGTTTTTTGTAAAAAACACAAAGTGGGAAAACTGGCTGATACTAACTCTTGCTGAAGTGAGTGAACGACACAGTTTTGGCATCTTTGGCACATCAAGGAACTTTTCAAATGTGGAAAGTAGATTTGCCTGACAGATAAGTAAATATTAAAGTAATTTTGTATATCAGTCATTGTCGACAGGTCACTGAATAAGAAGAGATGAACTTTAATGAAGTTACAAAGAGAGGAAACTTAGCAGGGAGTCACTGTCCTGCAACTACAGCTGTTAGAAAGGATATGTTTGACAAATGTTTTCAAAATAGAGTGTGGTACTACTTATGAAAGTCATATACCACTAGAAC
This sequence comes from Chitala chitala, assembly GCA_025773905.1. Taxonomy (NCBI): domain Eukaryota; kingdom Metazoa; phylum Chordata; class Actinopteri; order Osteoglossiformes; family Notopteridae; genus Chitala; species Chitala chitala. Next base: position 12,111 of record JABJVR010012832.1, on the reverse strand, counting down.
TGAATATTTTGTGTCATGTTTCTACCCTCAGTTAAAAAATATTTACCATTCCAAAGCTGCCAATTTCTGTGGGTATTACTGCAGTAATTTATATGAATTGATGACTTAGAACAATATAACTTAAAAACATGTAATTATGTGTATAACGGCAATGTATTACATGAATCTCTATCTGTGTTGTACTATTTCATTTTTATCCAGCCTAAATGTGTCATACAGATGTACATGTGCTATGTACAGTACAGCCTTTTTGTGAAAGATATTTTATTAATATAAAACACAGAACTGAACTGTTTTTTGAGCTCCCGTGCCTATCTTAAGAGTGAAGCAGTGTAGCAGAAAGTTTTGTTCTTAATATTTTTTTCTGACAGAAGGTTGGTTTCACGATGGTCTTGGCTGTGCTGAAGTTGCTCAAAGCCCCCCCATGCTGCTGTGCTCCATTAGTTATAGCTGTAGCAGCAATCAAACATGTGCTCCAGTCCTCTCGCTGCCTGCCGCACGCTCAAATCAGGTCGCATTTTCTTGAGCACTCCTCACAGCTTTAAAGCCATTTTTTTCCTCTCCTCCAGTTTAGGATGTTGTTGAACCCCCCCCCCCCAACATACTCTTTTTAACAGCAAACTTCCAGGACCACCAACAACTACTGTTCACAGTGCACAAAACCTGTCAGATTTTCCGTTGCTCTTAAATTATTCTATGTTGGCTTTGCTATGTAAGTGCCTGGATGGTCTACTACAGCAGGACAGGTTGTAGGCAATCAGCCACACACAGATGACATTACAGGTCTTTATTTGTACTTCCTAGGTCTTTTGAAGTTAGAATTTGTGTGTTTACAGTGTTGAGTTGTTTTTTTTTTTAACCTTTAGAATTTTGGACTTTTTATAAGATGGGTTAAGTGCTCGTTTTCCCTAAAAGATCCCTGCTGTTGCAAGTATCGTCGCTGGCTTTAGAGAAGTTGAAGTTGATTTTTTTTCCTCCTAAACATTCATCTAAAAACTCACACTGGTAAAAATGTTAGTGTGACAGTAATAAATGTGAGAAGGTTTAGGTACCAGCAGTCAGACAGATAAGCTACCAGCAGTGATATAGAAGCACCATTAGTTGTTGTCTGTAGGCTAATTTGTTCACATTAATAATACATAATACACATTCAAGGGCTTTATCCAGCTTGAACATGAATATGCATTTGCTAGTGCAGCAGGCAAAGAGAAAGGCACGTGTGAGCTGGAGCACACAAGGAATCGGCTATGGACACACACAGAGTTTTCTGCTAAGTTACATATGGCTTCATTCCCTGCCAGTGAAAATTTCTGAAGGGAAATATCTGGGCCCCCACTTACCCATCCCTTACAGTCCTCACTGACCTCAAACATAGTACAACTTCTGTGAGCATCACCAAGACTTCCACAGGCCAACAGGTTCAACTCACCATATTTACTAATCACTTTAGTATGGCTATGTTGAAAACGTTACTTCAAAAGAAAACGTTTACAGTGTCATTGATTAAATTAAATTAATCCACAGGTGATAGAAAATTTAGATTGCGGTAACCTCACCTATATGTAGATATTCTAAAAAGGTTTTCCAACAAGTAAAAGCAAAATGATCACGGCAACTCAACAGATCATCTTTACCTTTTAGAACACGACTAAAGTGACCCCGTATGCTTTTTTATAAATGTTATTTTGCCAGGACCTTGTAAATTTGAGATTTTAATTAAACAGTTTTGAACAAGATAATGTTATTTCCTGTCCAACTTCAATCTAATGACCGTCACCTGTTTCTCTCCATACCATGCTTTAAAAGTTTTTCATTTGATTTTCAGTGTAGCGAACGAAGACAGCAATGAGAAGCATGCTTGCATCCTCAGTGAATGTAATAAAAAGAAAAAGAATAAAAAGAATGGGTTAATAATAACCCAATAATAATAATAATAAGAAAAATAAATAAAAAGAATGGGTTTCTGCACTTTACTGTGTAGGGCAGCTTGTTCAAGAATATGAGTGGTGCCTCTTTCACAGCCAAACACTGCAGAGCCAACTGATATGTGTGATGTTGGTATTGTTGTGGCCTGGAAGATCCTTCATTATGGGAAACATGAATTCAGAGTCATAAAAATAAGGTGCAGGGGACAGAAAATGTGTCTATCAGTCAGTTATAGTCATGCAAAAACTACCACAGCGCTACAATGATTGTAAAATATTTAGCGAACCACTCAAATTAAAGGTAATATTTGAGCCAAAGAGCCAGGCACGTCAAGTTAATTAAAAAAGGTGTGACAAAAAACAAAAAGAGTTCTGCTCCGGCGAGACAGCCCACGTATCTGCAGCAGGCAGGGAGGTCCTTACACTGCACACACTGAACACAACAAGAACGAGAACAACAAAAGCAACAGCGATGAGTGTTCTTCTCTAGCATACCTATTTCTAGCCTTCAGTCCTGAGGTAGACAGCTCAGACCTCACACATCCTACACCACAATGTGGACACTAAAATTCCAAATTCATGCTTTTCTCTTCTAATCCAGACAACAGAGGAAAACTGAGTCGTGCTTAATTTGCCTGTAAAACTAAATTAAGCTTTTCACATGTTGCTCGTAAATTTTTGGAAATAAGCCCTGATCTACATACTTGGTTTGACCCACATGGCTGTGTGGACTCTTGCACTGATGTCAATGTGTTTAGTCTGAGCTCAACTTTTCAAGACACATGGCTCAATTATTCTCTCTGGTAGATGTACTTACATAGACAGTTATAAGGGCTGTTTCTACCCGTAGACGGTCTAGGGCGGTCACCTAGAGCGCCATCTGCAATACAGCGCCATTGAGGACAAAGGTAAAAAATAAAAGTTTATCTGACTTTAAAAACAATTTCCTTCTCAAAAAATATGATTACTAGCCTCCTGTTGGGAGCATCTGCAGGGCAGGGAGTAGAGACACTGCTTCAGAATAACTGCTGTTTCAGAAAAGTCCCGTTAAAATAGCCTATATTTACCGTATATGATTCTTTTAAGTGTACAAGTAGGAATAGACTTCTGCATCGTTCTGAATTTAAAATTCTTTATAACTGATGTGTCACCCTGAGCATTTTAAAAAGTGTCACTTCTATACCTTTGCATCTAAAGAGGCCCCTGACTGACATTCAAGAATACAAAGTAAGTCGGAAAGAAAGACGGAATGTTAAAAAAAAAAAAACCAATCACACCCACTTCAGTGGATATAAAATCAGTCCCCGTTATTAGTTCTCAGGTCTTTTTTACTATGCATGAGAGGGGGAATGGTAATAAATGCTAAAAATGATTACATGTAATTTCCCCTCTCTCTATTCACAGGCAGGCCAGCAATTGAATTAAAATTTGGCATTAAATCAGTTGTTCACAATCACAGTCATAAAAAGCTGAAAAGGTCACATTTGATGAGATTAAATTCCTGATCTACCTGCCGAGGCACAATGTTCTTTTGTTGAACAGTTTTACATTTGTGAGTGAAATAAATTTACAGGGTCTAGGCGGGACATCTGGGGCCATAACAAAAGCCATGGCCAGACCGTCTGTGGAAAACAATTTGTACATGCACAATATTAATTTATAAAATGCAATCAATTAAAAATAAAAGCCATGTTAATATCTGTAAATTTTGTATCTTCTGATGAGTTTTTTTCCAATACATCAACATGTACTTTCAGTATTATTGCCAAAAATAAAAACCTTCATGCAGTTGTGATATATTTGTTAGTGTTCATGCATGCTCACATGTACACATAAAATATCTGGGCAGGTATGTGTGGAAACGTGTGGAAGGGATGTGCGTTGATCCCCTGAAGATTCTCTCAAACCTACCAATAAAACCAGAAGTAGAATATAACATATTAACTACTTTGTGTTTGGTAATTTGTATTGTGAAGAGCAGCTCTTTTTAAATGACGTATTATGTAAACTGTTTTTTTGTTTTTTGGCAATGTGCCTCTAATTAACTCAGCAATGCTGAAAGAAACTGAAGACATTGACAGCAAATTTACTGGCAAAGAACCAGATCTAGCTATGCTTTTAAAGCCACAACTTAAAACTTGACAGAAATGTCAGTGGAGCCCCTGGCAGGCTGACAGGTATCTCTTCTGTGATACACACCAGGTTATCATCTATTAGGGCAGATGCATACCTCTGTTTCAAAGAAATAGATTTAGCTATAAAAATTAATTGAGTAGCTGAAGGATAGGATCCATGTCAAAGCAATAGGCTATGTACACATGTAATAAATTGATCAATCAAAATTTGGAAAGTTGTTAATTGGTACTTAGTAGTTAATTGATAAACTGCTCAGTTTGGGGAATAAGTTTTGATACTGTGATTTTTAAACAGACCAGCACTGAACAAGACACATTACACTTTTTAAAAATAGACTCATAGAAGAGAAACATCAGACTTGTTTGCATTTTGCAGTGAGATCTGCCAAGTTCGGTCGCTGAACATGGGGTCACTCGACATGGTAAACACGTCAGGGGGATGTGAGTGCTGAGGCAGAGAGCCAACATGAATAACTGGAGGGAGGCCAGCTGATCCTTTGTGCAGTGAGAGTGTGTGACACCGCGGTGGTCAGTGCAGCTGTGACGCACACTGTTATCATCTGGCATAAGTGTCAGTCAGAGGCGCCTGCAGTGAAGTGCCCTGAGGGCTGCATGTTCTTGCATAGCAGGCCATGCGTCTCCAGAAAGAGAAGCAGAAGGACTACGGGCCTGTCCAGCAACAAGTACGAAACGTATTTTTATGAGATAAACAAGTACATTCATGGAAAAAAAAAGAAAATTCTGGAATAAATATTTTTATATCTTGTGTTATTATCTTGTCCACTTGCTTGTTCTCAGTGTGCACGTATGTAATGTATTGTTAAAAGACATTAAAGTAGTATGAATGAAAAGACATGGACTTAGTGTGTCATCGCGTACAGATACACTGCAATAAGGATCTGTTGTCGTATTTTTATAGCCCCTACCTCTGCTACCCCTTCACGTGGCAGTAAATACCAATGGATTATAAACAGGTCCGTCACAATAACAACTGACATCGTAGAAATGTTACATAATACCGTTTGCTTAAGTCAACCTGTGTAGACTACACCTTTACAATATGGCACTACATATTAATAAAATTGAAGTATTACTTGATTTTTTAAATTTCAAAATAGCTAAATGTTAATGACATACATTCAAAACATTTTAGAATTTAAAGAAAATTCCAAAACAATGGGTGATTTCAGTGTCAGTATTTTACGGTACATCAAAGAAGTGAAATTAAATCCACAGCCTCAAGATGTCGCCATAATCTCATATAACATACAATACAATATACAATGCTGAAAGTTGTAAACAAGCCTAGAACTTGAGGTTCTGCTTTCACTCTCTAAACATATTACTATTACATGGCCCTTTTCAAATACAATCTGATGCCTGACAAAACTGTTTTGGTCCTTTAAAACATTTTCTTTTCTTTTCTTTTTATTAAAAAATGCAATTTAACAAATATTTTGTAGGCTCTAATATTCCTCAGACATCATCTGTAAGGTTTTGTGTGCCTACATAAAACAGTTATGCTGGTCTCTGTACATTGTAGAAAACAAAAGTTCTTATACAGGGAACAAAGCGTTTTAGTGCTATGTGTGCGTTGGAGAAATTCATCACAAAGGAACACGGATTACATCCGTGACAATAATTTAATTATAGCAATTTCAATAATAACAGGGAAGCCGTTAAGTCAATGATGATGGAAGGAGAAAAATCCAAGTGGCTTTTAAATTATGTTAAATACATCTTCTACATTTTAATAATAGTTATATTAACTATGTACTTAAAGGTTAGCCAAAATCATTATTTGCAATACAAAAAGGCACAGTTTGACATTTAATAAAAATCGTACACACATACTAAGAGCAAGAGACAAAAAAATGAGGTTTTGCTAGATAAACACAGTAAACGATGCTGCATTTTCTGCTTCGGAGACAGTCTGGTCTGCAAGTCAATGCTCCTTTGCTTAGTTTGTTTAGCCAAGTAAGATGCTGGAATGAATATTATCCTGTGGCCACAGAAGGTAAAGATGAAGAGTTTATGATACAGGTGTCCTGTATGCTGAAGCATTGAAGGTGTACTCATGTAGTTTAGAAAACCTGAGGTGATTCTGCAAAGTACCGAACAGGTTTAGCAGTTGGTACCCTACTGTTGAAGAGAGAGGAAGTCTTCTTTCAGAAATTTTCTGATGTGTAGCTTAAGAACTTTATCTGGCCAGGGGTTGGTAGAGCAGAAAAGGCAGAAGTTGACACCAAGGCCCCAGCAGCAAAACTCAAAGACAGTGTGAAGTCAGATAGGACAGCAAAGCCTCTGGCCACAGATAGGACAGCAAAGCCCCTGGCCACAGATAGGACAGCAAAGCCCCTGGCCACAGCAGTAAGCAACCTCCAAGTGACAGTGTGAAGGAGCCACTTCTAACAGAAGAAGACTAAGAGGTACTTTGAGCTCTGTTATGGTGCCAAAGACTGGGATGTGCTACTACTTCCATCCAGCAAGATAATAAGCCAGATGAAGTTAAAATAAATTATCTGAATTAGCCAGATCTGTTAAAGGGAAGTTCCAGAGCTACGTGACTGTTTCTTGTGTTTACGTAACTGAATACAAAACGTCAAGAAAAGTAAATTTATTGCTCTGGAGTTTACACAGGTTTTGATTTTAGTTATATTTCACAATATATGGTGAGAGGTACTAGCGGCATGTTTTATTTTTAAAGACAATTTTCACTTAAAGTGTTTTTCAAAAAGAGCAAATGTGGTCTTTGAGTGTTTTTCCTGTTAGGGGAATTCATTGTGCCTGTGCATGGTTGAACCGTTCAAGGTCAGTCCAGCAGGCCTTTGATGTCCAGGACGTACTGTATGATGTTTGTGTACTGGGACGCTGAGATGGCTTTGGCATTGTCACAATGTACCGTTGGGTTAAGGGTTCTGGCTGATCCCCAAACCCCTAAGCTCCGCCTCCCACCTTCATTGTCCTCTGTTTATGAATCCAGGTCATCCTATGTGGGGAGATGACACCTTTCTTGAAAATCTCCACAGATGTGTTTTTTTAGCAGAGAGGTGGCAGGAGTATAACCTGTGTGTGAGTCTGTGTGTGTATGCGTGTGTGATTTGGGGGGAGGGTGAATTCTATTTACAGCTGCTCCATTTTGATGTCAAAACCATGAATTTCATAGACGTATGCATACTACAGCCTACGTCGGATACAGTGGTGTAAATACAGCATGTTGAGGTATTTGTTAAAAGCAGTAAGTAGAAAATTTTACAACAGCATTATACTGTGATTAACCCATCAAGTGCTTTTGATTTTTACAACTATAATCGTCCTTCTTTACAATGGGCATATTTGCATATATAGAGGTCATGTAGTCATACACAGTAGGTGTGTTCATACATGCCCCCTATATGGAAATATGTAGTAGCATATCTACAGTGGCACATTGAGTTTTAAATAGTTGACACATTTAAAGCAGTCATTAAAATTTCAAACAGAACATTAAATGATTGAAATGTTTTCTTGTGTCTTATTCATAATTACACCATTGCCATTTTGATACTAGCATCATCCATATAAGAGGTGAAAGAGCAGGAAGTGGGATGTTTCTGTTTCTCACAGGTGCTTTTGAAGATGTGTGTTGTAGTCTTTTCACGTGGAGTGTGTAATATTGGTACATTTGAATTGGTTGTGCAACAGCTACTAATATTAAATTAACACAGACATAATTTCATAGCTCTTTTGAAACAGATTTATACATCTCTAGCTATTTTCTTATACAGCTCATTAGAAATACGAATGGTACGTACAAATTATAAAATGTTACACAAATAAATAAAACAAAGGGATGGAATTCGAAACCTTCACACTTCAAGCCAACTAGCATCAATGTTGTAGATGCTCTGGGGAAAAGATAGAATCTGCCTGTCATTGTTACAACTGTGTGTATACTTTGTGTAAATGAGTTTTATATGTAATTGCATCCACCACCTTCCATTTTTTACATTGTAGTTATGTACTAAGTGCTGTATTTTCAGGCTTCTTTCTATAGTTGTGTCTTGTTTAGTTAAATATGGGGGCATTCTTGGGTTATTTTCTATTGCATTTCATGACAAGGCTTTTCACAATACTTTTATATACACATCTTTATGTACTTTTAGGCACAATATTGTAGTTATAATAACGATGATGTTCTACCATTTTGCAGATCATGGTGAAAAAACCAGTCTTCAGTAGATGAGATTATCAAGCAGTATTACTGCTTCAGAAGGTCATGGGTTTGAATCCAACCCTCAGCATTTTTGTATATTTATGTAGTTCACATGTTTTATCCCAGCATGCGTAGATTTATTTATTTATTTTTTTGCATATTCTGATGTCCTACTTCATTCTGTCTTACTAGACAAAGTGGCAATATTGTACATTTACTATAACTGTTTGAGTGCTGAACTGTAACATTGTGAATGTGGAAAACCAACTGTGTATGTGGGATTGTAACATTGTATGCTCTGGAACACAATGTCAATAATGCATTTCTAACACTCTAGAAGTCTGCATTAGTAACACTGTGAATGCACATTTGTAACACTATGAGTGTACATTTATAACACTATATGAGTGCATTTGTAACACTGTGTGACTGTGGAATTGTAACACTGTGAGTGTGGAGCTGTAACACTGTGTGAGTGTGTATTTGTAACACCATTTGAAAGACTATGATTTGATACATTAAAGGCAACAAACTGTTTTGGATGTAGAACTGATAAAATGAAGGATCTGGATGATGTTGTATTTTATTTAAGGCCCCTCGAAAACCGGCAGTGACAGGACACTTAAAATATGAAGACGTACAAATGGCCGTGCCTTGTTGCTGCTCTCTGAAGGTCACTCAGGAATAAATACTTTCTTAAGCACAGCATCTATTTTACTGCCACTTGGAGGAAAAGAAGGGCATGACATATTACCTGTCATGGTATATCAGTTGCTACGGTTAGAAAAAACGTAACCTTTTTACTGGTTACAGTCAATTAATGACATAAGGGCAGAGGCAGAGGCAGGTCCATCAATTATGAAGGACATTTTCTTCATCTTCCTCTGTCATATGTAGTACTTTAAATGTCTGCCACATTCTAAAATAATCACAAATTCCTTAAAAATGTTGCAATCTGAATTTGAAGAGAAAACATTTGTAGATATTATGATATACAGTATATTACAACAACCTCACTGCTGGATGTTTTTAATGAAAACCTGTTGGCCTGTCCTTACCCAGTCCTCTACCTCCTGACCTGTCCTTATACAGCATGCCACCTGCTGACCTGTACTTACACAGCATGCCACCTGCTGACCTGTCCTTACCCAGCCCTCCACCTGGTGTCCTATCCCTGCACAGCATGCCACCTACTGAACTGTCCTTACCCTGTCTTCCACCTGGTGTCCTATCCTCACACAGCACGCTGCCTGCTGAACTGTCCTTACCCAGTCGTCCACCTGGTGTCCTGTCCTTACAGAGCACGCCACCTGCTCAACTGTCCTTACCCAGTCGTCCACCTGGTGTCCTGTCCTTACACAGCACACCGCCTGCTGAACTGTCCTTACCCAGTCGTCCACCTGGTGTCCTGTCCTTACAGAGCACGCCGCCTGCTGGCCGTTGCCATGCTGTGACCTCCTGCTGTGTATACTGCACACCAGTCTGTGTGAGGTGGCAGCAGCTGCTGCTCAGCCCTGATTCAGCCTGAGCCACGGAGAGCAGCACTGCACTACTGGGCAGCATACTATGCCCTCGCCAGGGGCCATGCATTCGCTTTCACATGGTGCCTGGTGTGGAGGTGCTTACATGAACTGAGGGATTTCACATAAATTGATGATACGGCCTCTGCCTAAGTGGAGAGACATGAGCCAGAGGCTTAAATTGTGTTTCTCTCACGGTCTGATAAACAGCATTATTTTTTTGAGCTTATGGGTTACTCCTGCATTGGGCACACTTAAACAAGCTTTCACTGCCAGCTCAGCATCTGCCATCGACACTGCGCTTCTCCCTAATGAGGTCGCACACCTGCTCTTTCTCTGAAAACAACCTAGATGACACGGTGCATCACCAATCTAAAACTAGTTTGTGCTGTGCTCACATTTTTGACACCAGGCTTTAGTGTAATAATGAATATTTTGAAATTGCAAGTAGTGTGTGAATAAGACATGTCACTGGGATATAAGAAGGATATGCAGCTTGGAAAACAGGGATTAATGTATTACAGATGGATTGTGTTTGCATTAAGGTCATAGAAGGATGAGAGAGTGATTCTCCCAAGTTTTCACTGAGCTAAAAGAGAGGCTGGCCCAGCTATCAATCATCACTGTGGGCGGAGTCAGTGGCCTGAAGTGAAATGTGATTGATGGGTGCATTCTGGTTCCTTCTTCAGTTTTCAAAATGCTTGCACTTCATCTCACATTCTGTTGTGCCTCCTTTCTTCTAGGCTTCTGTACCATGCCTGTATGTTGAGAAACGCTGATGCCCCATGTATAAGTAAGGTATGTTGGTGTTAGTCATATCATACATTAATTCACTCACTCATTGCTTTTGAAACCATTCATCTTCCTTAGTTTTACAGGGGCGTGGAAAATGTCCTACGAAAAGCAGAGCACAAGGCAGGGTCTACCTTAGAAGAGCTGCCAAAGCAACACAGAACCCAAAACAAAGGATAAATAACACTGCCCCACAATACTACACAGGCTGTCTGCAGACAAAACATCTGACTTAGAGGAAATAAATGTCAAAGAGAGTAACCGCAGTTTGGCGCAGCTGAATAAAACAAGTAGACATAGGAAAAACGTACCATATCCGTGAAGAGCTCCACAAAGCCAAATACCTACATACTAGAAAGAAATTCATATAATGACCTTGAATAAAAATCGAGCAAGAACAACCTGCCAAGTAGACATTAATTACCAAACAAACCGTTTCCAAAAGACGCAGTAATAGAGGAGGTGGGAGACACTGAGGTGTTTGATTTAGGACATAAGGTGAGGTTGTTTCCCTACCTGTACTAGGAGCTTAGCTGTAAAGAGCAGCATTTAAGCAGACCGTAAGAGAGGCAGTGTCACATTAACACTAGCCTGGTTTACTCACAGAAAGAGGAGTGCCTCCTGTCCAGATGCCCTTGATCCTGGGAACTTTGCTAGCACGATTTGCCAAATGTGATTCCCTTCGTACCACTTGTAACATAAAATTAAAACATTATGTACCAATTTACATTACATTTCTCATGCCTGACAAAATACATTAATGGCACTTTGAGAAATATATATATATATATATAATATTGCCAAAAGTATCAAATCATTTGATTCAGGTGCTCCAATCACCTCCATGGCCACAGATTTCAAGCACCTAGGCATGCAGACTGCTTCTACAAACATTTGTGAAAGAATGGGTCAATCTTAGTAGCTCAGTGAATTCAAGCATGGTACCGTGATAGGTTGCCACCTGTGCAATATGTCCATCTGTGAAATTTCCTCGCTACTAAATATTCCACGCTGAACTTTAGTTGTATTATAACAAAGTGGAAGCAACTGGGAACAACAGAAACTCAGCCACGAAATGATAGGCTACGTAAAATGACAGAGCGGGGTCAGTACTTGCTGGAGCGCTATCTATCTGTAGAGTCAATAGCTACAGACCTCCAAACTTTGTGTTGTCTTCAGATTCTAGAGCAGTGGAGACATGTTCTCTGGAGTGATGAATCACGCTTCTCTGTCTGGCAATCTGATGGAAGTGTCTGGGTTTGGTGGTTTCCAGGAGAACAGTACTCGCCTGACTGCATTGTGCCAAGTGTAAACTTTGGTGGTGGGGGGATTATGGTGTGGGGTTGTTTTTCAGGGGTTGGGCTTGGCCCCTTAGTTCCAGTTAAGGGAACTCTTATGGCATCAGCATACCAAAACATTTTGGACAAACTCATGCTCCCAACTTTGTGGGAACAGTTTGGGGATGACCCCTTCCTGTTCCAACATGACTGCGCACCAGTGCACAGAGCAAGGTCCATAAAGACATGGATGAGTGAGTTTGGGGT
>JABJVR010012831.1:109980-120988 GCA_025773905.1 Chitala chitala | reverse complement strand
GTTATCATGCCTTGCTCAGCAAATGTTTGGAAAAAAACAGGACAGCATTTAACAATATATGAACTAATTTCCATAAATTCACATACGCATGCACAGAGGGGAAAAAAAATTTAATTTTTTAAAAAATAATTTTTAAGGCATGAAAGCCAATTTTAACAGTTTAATAGCATGCAAAAGAAAAAAAAAAAAGCTCTTTAAACAAATTTGGTTACGTTGTCATATTTGCATCAGATTCATTTAGAAAATGATTCATTTAGAAAATATTCATTCTCTTTGACACGTTCATGTTTTACGTCACGGTATAAAAATAAAGTTGGATGGAGTAAACCGCTTTACTGCAGTATGTCTGTTAGTTGTGGGGGTGTTTGACATAGATATCTAAAGAGTTAATCCTTGTTACTGCTATACAGGTATCCAGTTATTGCAATAAATGTTTTGAATATGTCTGTGCTTGTGCTGTGTCATTTGTAACACCATGCATCAGATCAATTTTATTTCCATCATTTATGGGTTTCACTATTGTGCTCTGTACTATTACTGCTAGTGTTTAAAGGGACACACTCGCCTTTACTTATTGCATACAATCATAATCTCTAATAATGCTTCCATATACAGACCTGTTGCAGTTTACAGAAATAAAGTTAACAGAAACAAACAAAAAAAATCCAGAGACCAGACCTCTGATACTCTGTAAATATTACTTAAAGTATATGTATATTTTGTTTTTAAGGCTCGTAGTATAATTCTTCTGTGTGGTTAAATTGCATCGAAGATTGTTTTTGTTAAATAAACTTAATTACAGTTAGACACACTGTCACAGTATGGTATAAACTGCAAAAGTTTTGTTTCAAGAAGTTTCTCTTTGATCAGACTGCTTTCACATGCCAGTCAGCAGCAAACCTCAGATGTAGTGGTAGATATCTCCTTGTTTGGGATGCAGATTAATTCGAGAGTTGCAGCAAAATTTTTCTACATTTCAGAAACATCTAATTTCTGATACGATAGATTCACTTGATCAAAGCAAAAACAGCAAATGTAGTTTATGCCAACATTAATTTAATAACCTAGACCAGGGAAAACTATAAAACTTTTATATGACCTTTGATTCCAAAAATTAGTCTTAATGACTGTAGATGCCTTTGATGAATACTGAAGGCTGTATGCATTTTCCTCCACCAGCTGAAATTAAAGTGAAATTATAGCATGGCTGATAATGTTCCAAATTCCTGTCGTGTAGAAGATCCATTTACCGTATCCGTAAATGATGGTGCTGGTGTTGAGTGCACTGTTTCTAAATGTACATTCTTCAAATTACATTTCAGACTTCAAAGTACATCTTACAAGTCAATTATTATCGGTGTGCAAACTTGAATAAGAAATACTCCTATAAAATTTTCACTCCACACTGGCTTGTAAAAATTTGTTTCATATAAGAAACGGGCCCCATACACTGTTTACAAATAACAACAATATGGCTTTAGGCAACTTTGAATGTGATGAACCTATAATTCAGGTAAGCAGAAAAAAAAACGTGTATATCTTTACATAGTACATCATTATAACAGTCTTCAAAAATCTGCTAAGGAGTCCTTAGATTCAGTTTGTCCATGGCTGAGTTGAGTAATCCATTAATGCTGAACATGAATGTCTCTCCAATTATATTGCACCAAAAGCTCAATTTGATTATAATCTGTTGAGGAACAAGTGAATTCGTAATAGCTATTAGCTATGTTATGTTGAAATAACCATTAATTAAATTATATTTGATCATAGTCACTGCATTTTTTTTTTGTCAAATGGCTTCAACTGACCTACAATGTCAAAAAAAAGCTGAGTTAAAATGAATTCCACACATTCACATAATCATCTAAAAGATTTAAATTTTTTCACCGTTTTAATTAATTTACTTTTTCCCCCATTCATTTAATGCAGCTCATTAATGAAAAGGCTCCTAAAAAAGGTTTTGAACACATTTTGGCATTGCTACACACTTCAGTGCTTTTTCACGGCCGCGGCTGCTGTCACACAAGAGTGACAGAAAAAATGCTGCAAGCTTCACCAAACAGAAGACGAGCCGGACATGGTGGGGAGGGGGGCACCACGCTGTCAGCCAGGTCACAGCAGAGCTGCCTGCGTTCTTTCCTACTGGGACAGCAGTTCTGTCACTCCCATGAAGAGACAGTGTGCTCAGAAATCCCATATTAGTAATTCGCTATGACATGCAGATGTAGTGCACCGCAACAGGTGCACCCATCCCAGAGCTGTATAGGCTGGTTTTAAAAATTTCATCGTTACCTGTGCTGTGAAATTGGAACAAACAGACACGGGTGTTCTTGGGGGACATCTGTGGTGTCAATCGACAACAATCACCGAGTTAGCACTGAGATGTGTCATTAAAACGTGCTCCCATCTTAGCTATTGGAACATAATGGAAGTCAATCCTTTAGCTTAAGCCATAAAGAAACACCAGTGTTAAGTGGTAATACCGAAAAGTAAATTTTCGACAGAAGTAAATTTGTTTTTCAAATGCATTACTTTGAAGAAATTCTGAAACTTGTATTGGACTTAACGTGTTTTCCTGTCTTTTATTTCCCAATTCGTTTTTTCTGCACTTTTTAATGTTGTTAATAGTACAGGTTGAAAACACAACAGCATTAATATTTCATTAGTATGTGCGAGGAAGATTTATTTGTGAAGTGTGTTTTCCCACCCACAACAGGTTCACACACAGGACAGCCTGATCTGAAACATTGGCGTAATGCACTTTCTGTCATTGCGGTAGGCTTGAAACTACTGCTTTATGAAGCAGTGTAACAGCCAAGTCATTACTCTCACAATTTTTAATTTGCGTTACTTCATTTAAGAGACACATAGCTATTACCTTTTCACTTTACCTAAATATATCAATACGTAGATGATTATGGAGTCGTCATACTGAAAGAATATCACGCTTCCCACATCAGTGCAAAGTGTGCAGGTGTTAGTATGCAGGATAATATATGTAACACAAAACGTGCGGCATGCTACTTTCCCTATAGAGAACATTCAGTAATGAGATTTATAGCAGTGATTCCACAACCGTGTGAGCATTCAACTGTACAAGCACAACTTGTTCTGATAAATCAGAGTTGGATCTGAAGCATGAAACACCAGGTCATACATTTTCATGTTCTTTACAGATTAAAAAAAATAGCAGTGCAGATTTACTGAAAACAAGACTGCCCAAAATGCCATTTTTAAACAATTATTACAATTGCATTGTTGTACTTTCTTTATACATGAAGTCTAAATGCAAACATTCAGATCTCTGTCTGAGATTCAGCATTCAAACTTCATAACGAACAGCAAGAAGGTTTATAAAACTCAGTACGCCCACAAACTAGTCAGTGTAGTACATATTGAATTGGTAAAGCACATTTTACTCCCTTCTGGGAGGAATACAGCCAACCATTTTTGAAATAATGAAATTTTCGTTCGCTGTTTAAATAGAAAAGTTAATCTCAGATGTAGCAATGCGACTGGGTACTCAAAACTCAAAAAAGGAAAATGTGTCAGTTTTTAACTTTACCAAAAGTGAAAATAATATGACTGACTAGACCTAATTAGAGTTACTGCAAGCAGGATCACAGCGCGTCAAGCCAAAGGTCACTGACGAGAGATTTAACGGAGACGGGCTCTCATTATGCAGCAAAAATGGTGGAACATGAACTCTCTATCTTCAGTTTTCAAACATTTTCATTCTTTGTTGCTTGTTTCTCTGTAATTCTTACACTAAATGAAGTGTTTTAACACTATGAAACAAATTTAAAATATAAAGTGTTTAAGATCAGAATAGTGACTGAATACTGAGCAATTATTTATTAAAATCTAATTTAAAAGAAAGTCAGATAATCTGAATTGCACTGTATGAAATTAACTAAATTAGGTTTACAAATTAACTGCAAATCAACATTGGTGTATAATTGAAATTACACAACAGAATATTTAATTTGTTATGAGTTTATTAAGCCACTTCAAGAATTCATTTGATTAAGAGATAAGGTGGAATAAGGTTTATGACTGTAGATTTATGTTTTTCATGAAATATTAACACTATCCAACAGCCAGTCGCTTGATTGTCTGCTAATGCTAAATATAATAGGATAGCGGAGCTGTCCGAAAGTCTTTGAGTTACGCAGTTATACAGTACAAGAATTATATGAAGACTTTCTTGCATTACTGAGATACCTTCACACCTCAGCCACTGGCTTGAACTTCCTCCCTCACACTGTCCTCTTCAGCAAAGATGAATATATATTTGAAAAATCTTCATTTCGGGTTGTTTCATTAAGATGAAAACCTATTTTTGTGCACAGCATTGGGAAGGGGAGGAAAGAACTGAGCACATTCAATCCCGGTTATGAGAGTATAAAGACGGACTGTGGCCAGTTTGTCTGGACTGATTATCAGTCATCAGTTGCTGTTCAGCTGTTCGGTTCATTATGCAGTCTGTTCCACGCTTGCACTTAAGGGAGGTTTAGGGATACAGATTTACCCGATCTGAATTTCTTTGGGTTGTAGCAGGAAAAGGAGGATTTTAGGAAATGCACAATAATACCAGAAGTACTTGAAAACACATTTAAAATACATTAAACTGGAGCAAAACCAGAGTGTACTGACCTGCCTCTGTCACAAAAAAAAATAATAATAATAATAAAAAAAAAAAACAGTTTGCAGTGTGGTACAGAAGCATTTAAAGGCAAAAACTAATTTTAATAGTTTATTCATCAATAGCTCTTTATTATCAGAGTATTAGCATGATTGTATATACCAATTTTCAATGGTTGTTGAGTAACAGACATTATAGTTGCTAATGAATAAGCAGACCAAAAAAAAGTGTAATTGAATCAATTCATCTGTAGACGTTTCTCGTTATACATGTGCTTGGACGCAGTCCAGCCCTGAAGACAGGTGGCACCATCTTCTTCCTATGGAGGATGTCAATTAAATAATTAAAATCTAAACTGATTCTGGCGGATTCCCCTGGGAATGTGTCCAGAATCCTAATAACACCATCTTGTGTCTTCAGCTTGTTAAAGAGTCAAGTGTGGTTCAGGAGTGCTGAGAGGTGAGTGATGTAGGGAGCGCGGCAGGCAACGAGTCTCTCACATGAGTGCTGAGAACCAAACTGGTTCTGAACTCAGCCTGATGCCGGGCGGAGAAATGCGAGCGAGCTCTCTCTGGGTTAGTGAACGCATGCAGCTCCCATCAGGAGGTACACAAAACACGGCCAGAGATAAACTTGGTTGTAACTTTTCAAATCGACTTCTCTTTTTCTTCTCCAATGCCAACATTTAATTAAGTGCAATTTTTATTTTTTTTTTTTACTTATAAAGTTTCGTCAAACTTCAAATTTGAACTTTTTTTGATTATTTAAAAAAAAAGTGTTGAACTTGTGGTTTCAGTCTGCCTACATGTTTGTTCGAACGCAAGTTAATTCTACAAATGTGGATTCCAACAGGAGTGGATTTGTAGCATGGACGTTCCCAGCCCATTACCCCCCCCCCACTCCTTCCAAAGCACTCTGATCTTTTAATTACAGTGGTTGGCATGGGCTAACGAAACAAGAGATCAGAGGATGTACAGGACTGAATCAGAGAAACAGGGGAAGCCCCAGGGTGGAACTATGAATGTTTCTGTTGATTCCTGAGGCCACTTGTTCCAGGCCAAAAGTGCAGAACTTTGCTTTGATGTCTTACAGCCTCGACAGCCCAACTGTATTGATGCTCAGTATATGGCTTACTTAGAGTCTAGCTGGAGTGCTGTGTTTCCCTGTTGCTCTTTATCACAAAGCGTGGAAAAGCATGACTTGGAATAGAAATAACTATACTGTCAGTTATACAGTAAAAATAACACAGATTTATTTTGGTGGAATAGAATGCCTGGAATCTTTTATTGTAATTATTTATTTAGACAGTAGTAAGTGAATACTTGTCAAGGAGATGACATCCCATTTAATTGCAACAACATTTTGATAATATTAAGTAGCAGTGAATATATAGGGCTAAGTAAAGGTAATTAGCTGCTTTAGGGCTGTGAGGGGAAGTCAGGGTCACTTCAGGGTCACTAGTCTTATGCATTGGTTCTGACTCAGCTTTCTGTAATTTTCAGTTCTGCATTCTGTCTCGACCTGTGGACTGAGAGCCAGCGGAGAATGGGAGCAGTGGAAATGCTCTGGGGATGATGGTAAACCAGAGAGCCTCATGGAATTCGCACAGGAAACAGAATCTGTGTCTCTCGCATAGGACAACTGTTAACTACCGAAGTGCCAAAAGCAGTTACTGTCTATTATATGGGGCAAAAAGAACTGTAAAATATCAAGGGCCATAGAAAGTACACTAAGTTAATAATGCGGTCAGTTTTTAATGATACTGTAATTTTTAAAATGATAATGATACGGCACTGTTTATGATATGCACTTCTGATTAAGAAAAGCATTGAGAAACACCTTGGATGTCCTCCATTACGTTTACTTTTCAGAAAAAACCAGCTGCCACTTTTAGCATGTTCAGCTCCCTTTCCGCCAGGCAAAGACATCACAGACTTGAGTAAACGTGGAGTCGGTGAAGACAAGTGGCCACAAAGAGGTCAGCGCAGACGCTACAGCTGCTATGATTGAAATTTAAGAACAACTGAATGTTAAGCATTATGTTTCAGTCAGATTTTTATATTGATCTGGCAGCGTTCAACTTTATCTTTGGATTAACAGGATAAGATCCAATAAAAAGAAGGACAAACTAGAGGAGGCGAGGATGAAAGAGGGCAAATGAAGGATGGTACTGATCGATAACAAAGACGTAGAAACAGCCAATGGGCAAAGAATGGGCAGCGTGCTGAAAGGTCACTTTTATAGGTTTTAGAAAAGAAAAGGTGGTTTTCAACATGGTGTATGTTATTTATAAATACATATATTTTTAAACATCTTATTATTAAAACAGCTTAATTAAAATAGCTGGGTTTCATCAACAGAAGCACTTACCCAGGTCTGTGGTGATGAGTAACCAAGGAGACTTAGAGAAATTTCACCTTGCCAGTAAAGGTGTTTGTTTTATACCCAATTCAGTGTGTTTGTGTGTGTGTGTGTGTGTGTGTGTGTGTGTGTGTGTGTGTCTGTGTGTGTGTGTGTGTGTTAGGGAGGGGGGCACATGTTTATTGGTGTGATTTACAATGATTTCACATTACTAATTGACTTATGACTGAAATATTTGCAACATGCCAAGTCTTCATCTGGATCAAAGGATGTAGCATTTGAAGTTTGTTGCATGCATCTCAATGTTTCATTCAAGCTGAAAATTTTCGCGTGGTACTTTAGTTGCAAATTAGGTGTGAGCTTGAATTTTCAAGACTTTGGTCCCCTGGGAGACTTGACTGCCTATCCCTGGTTAAATTGTAAATCGTTGTCAAAGGTGTCAAACTTCAAAACGGGGTGTGGACTAATAGTCAGCGTTATTTTCATTGACATTAGTTGACATCACTGTTGCATGTCATTTCGAAAAGGGCAGAAATACTATTTTAAGCCATTACTTCTGCATTTGTCAAGGTGTCAGTGAAGCTTCTAGATTACATAAAAACTTGAAAGACAGGGCTTTAATGTCTTAGAGAATTTTAAAAACACAAGGAAATCTGTAAAATAGCGTCTTAGTATCGCTTTTCATAATATGATTTAACAAATTTTACAAAAAAAGTTGAAAGTTTGCTAAACAAAAATAACTGACTACTGACTGGTGATCTTTACTGAAACTGTTAGCCTATTTAAACATAGTGATGAAAAATTACCTTTATTTTTATTCCTTTAAAATTATTTCTTTATTTCTCTTAGATTCTTAACAATATTCATGAGCATAATGAAAGAAATTGTTCAAGTGGGTGCAAGAAACATAATATGGCTATAATCATTAGAATACACCAGAACATCCTTGAGAAGTCTAGCGCTTAATAGTAACCACACTGATTTTAAAATGTACGAAATTAACTTGATATACATTGTAGCAAAAAATAAGCAAAAAATATAATACATTAACCTATTTCAAGATAAATATTGTGCCACACTGTGCAAATTATGCCTTAATCCTTTCTATGTGCTCCTTTTTTTAACATGGATTTTAACAGAGGGTATGCAAACGTTCAATTTTTCTGTCATGTCCTCACCCTGAAATAGTCGTGGCCAAAATTATGACATGTAATAGTTAGAAATACAAATAGACACAGCACTGCATCATTACTGGTCAAAACAGAAGCAAAAAGCTAAGGCAAACCCCCTTAATACAGTATGAAGCAGACTACAAGCGAGCAGAAGCCAAACCTAATGTGTCACACTTTGAAATGCCAACATTCACGTTTAACAAGGCTTTTAAGATGTCAGATACATCATTCAACTACCAACAGATTCTCAATTTAAAACAATTTTAAAATGGTTACATTTCAGATCAAAAGTGAAGCGTGTTTACACTTCTTTGAGCATAACGGAGAGAAATGCGCAAATCGTTATTGAAAAAGTGAACAATTTGATTTTCTTTCTTTTTTTTGCAAATTCAGTTATAGTTGCATATTTGCAGATTTGTGTTAAAAAGTAAAAGGCGCGCTGTTACCACTATCTGACAGGTGCCAGAATGCCTTAGTTGTGATTTTCATTGAGCTGCAGCTGGTTTTACATGGACTAGAACATGGAATATTGATAGCAGCACAAAAGGTGCTGATATGACGAGGTCTGTAGATAACGAGGCTCTTCTGATAATAACTGATGATTTGACACAACTAGAGGGGAAAAAAAAAATAAATAAAGACCTTTAGCATTTCGAATACCAATGTTGAATCGGTATTTCAATGACAATTGCTTTAGATTCCTCCTGAATAATGTTCTTAAACTATAAATAATTTTACATCTGGTATTTCTATTTAAAATCATCCAAAAATGAGGCTCTTTGAGTGAGGAAAAAAAAGATGTTTTCATGAAAAAAAAAAAAAAAAATTCTATGCAACTATCTTAACATTTAATGCCTCTGTAAGGATTTATTTCTGGATTGATAAAGAACAATCCTGAAGGTATTCTAAGCTTTTCATGTGTTATTGTTTTGGGGTATCAGCAAAACAACTGATATTGACAATAAAAGAACAACAGAAAAATAATTCTCTACTGTAAATGCATTTATTTAAAAAAATATGTCCGTCCGTCCATTTGTTGGTCTGTTTGTCTATCCATTTTCTGCCACTTATCTGGGGCTGGGTCGCGGAGACAGCAGTCTAAGAACAGACTTCCCTCTCCCCAGACACCTCCTCCAGTTCTTCCGGGGGATCGCTGAGATGTTCCCAGGTCAGTCGGGAGACGTTGTCCCTCCAATGTATCCTGGGTCTTCCCTGGGGTCTCCTCCTGGTGGGATATGTCCGAAACACCTCCCTGGGGAGGCGTCCCAGAGGCATCCAAAACAGATGCCCGAGCCACCTCAACTAGTTCCTCTCGATGTGGAGGAGCAGCAGCTCTACTCTGAGTGCCTCCCTGCTGACAGAGCTCCTCACCCTATCTCTCATTGTCCCCAGTCTCCTTTAGGATCTGGCTGAAGCTCTCTCAGAGGTGGAAATTGAAGACCTCTCTGACAGAGGGTTCAGCCAGGCATTCCCAACAAACAATCACAATATGTTTGGGTCTGCCAAGTCTGTCCGGCTTCCTCCTCTGCCACCGGATCCAGCTCACCACCAGGTGGTGATCAGTTGATCAAATGTATTTTGATATTTAAAAAATAAATAGCTTCACAATCATAAAGTATGATCTTAATGATAAAAAGTGTAAAAAAAAAAAGAAAAAAAAAACAATTAAAAAATATTTTAAAAATCAGGTGTCAATGTGAGTAATATTAACATTTACTTGCAATCAATTGAAAAAAACACTTTGCATTCAATTGTTGCAAGAAAACTGATAAAATGAGGCCAGTTTTAGTCCAAGGTCAATTTAGCAAATAAATAAAGAAATAAAGGAATTAATTAATTAATAATAAATAAATAAATATATATGTGACGGGGGAGAAAATAGACTATTCCATTGATGGATCATGTTCTAATTACTAATGAAACAAATTCTCCTCGGGTTTCTCTTCAATAATTTTGGTTAAGTTCATCATTCTTCACATTCCCTTGACATACATTTGAAAAATTGAGAACTTTTCTCAATTTCAAGGTTCTTGCCTTTCAGTAGATCTCGTGATCCAAGCTGTGTCTCCTGTCCTGTGTTTCAACGATAACAAAGTATGTTGCATTTTGCATGTTGCCCAAGATTCTCTGCATATTTATGTTAAAAAAGAGATTTTTTTTAACATGTGCCTTTAGAAAAAAGCTTAGCAATGAAAAATGTGTGGAACTAAATAAATAAATTGTCAGCAGAGGAAAGTAGTTAGAAAGGTTGTTAAGAAGTTACCTTACTTACTTGTCTATTAAGTTTTACCCTATTTATTTACCATAGTGAATGTTGACACAGTTTTGCTTCACTAACCTTTGCTGTCTTCTTTTCCTGTAAACATTGTTATTCCGTAAAGCAGGTCCTCTTGTGCTTATGTATGGCATATGTACGGTTTAAAAAATATTTTTGTATATGCTTTCAATGTTATAAAAATCTATAAATACAGATTTTATGTTTAAAAATGTATGTAATATCTCATTTTGTATTATTATATTAAGTTGTAGACATTACTAACCTCAGTGTTTGAAACTGCCTGTTTGTAATTGCCAGTTTGGTTTGCTGTTTGTAACCTACTTTGTAACTGCCAGTTTGGTTGGCTGTTTGTAACTGCCAGTTTGTAATTGCCAGTTTGGTTTGCTGTTTGTAACCTACTTTGTAACTGCCAGTTTGGTTGGCTGTTTGGAACTGCCAGTTTGGGTGGCTGTTTGTAACCTACTTTGTAACTGCCAGTTTGATTGGCTGTTTGTAACTGCCAGTTTGTAACTGCCAGTTTGTAACTGCCAGTTTGGTTTGCTGTTTGTA
>JABJVR010012831.1:36060-109880 GCA_025773905.1 Chitala chitala | reverse complement strand
ACCTACTTTGTAACTGCCAGTTTGGTTTGCTGTTTGTAACCTACTTTGTAACTGCCAGTTTGGTTTGCTGTTTGGAACTGCCAGTTTGTAACTGCCAGTTTGGTTTGCTGTTTGTAACCTACTTTGTAACTGCCAGTTTGGTTTGCTGTTTGTAACCTACTTTGTAACTGCCAGTTTGGTTTGCTGTTTGGAATTGCCAGTTTGTAACTGCCAGTTTGGTTTGCTATTTGTAACTGTCACTTTCATGCTCACCTTTTTCATTGGCAGATATGAGCCAGCTATGAGTGAAGAGCTTCTTTGGTAAAACTAAAAGAGCTGCATGCTTCTCTTAAACTGCTAGTTGGTTTGGGGCAGCCTTTCCTTGTACGCAAGACAGATACATTTCATATTCATATCACTTTGCTTTATTTCTTATGCCTTAATGGTCCTTTGTAAGCAATATTTTGTAATATTTTATTACAAAATTGGGAGAAAAAAATGGAAACTTGCTATGTCAAAATGACTCTCACTGTCCTCATGCATACAAGGTAAAGAAAAACGGAGTCTTAATTCTCATGTTGTCCACACAAAAGCTCTGCAAATTGGATTAGTTACTTTAGAACTCAAATTTCTGTAATTTCCTGCCTTGCGGCTTCTATTATTTGGTCAATTTGGTCAATTTCCCTCTTGCAATGTGTAATTGTGATTTCATAACCATCCATTTATTTTTTTGTGCCACAACTTTCTTATATACAGTGTATAACAGACATTGGACTCACTCCCAGGTTTTAAGTGGTTAAGTAAAAATTTGTACCACATTGTTAATATCTATAGTATCTTCTCAAGATGTTATATAATCAGTAATAAATTAAAAACAGAGAAACACACTGTAAGAACAATGAAAGTTGATTTCTTTTTCAACCTTAAAAGATTTAGCTTTCTGTCATGAATTAATATCAAACATCTGTATGTAAACTGAAACAGCGCCACCTATCAAACTAGGCACATCAACTGTAATATTTTAGAAGGATTTTTGGGATTTTGTTCAGTTTTGCATTTGGTGAAATGTTACATTTATTCCTGTCCTTTCACAAGTTTTCATAAAAAAAATTAGCTGCATTAATTATAATCAAAACCACCTTGTTTTAAATTTTGAAGGGAGCATAATCTTCCTCCAAAAAATGTACATGTCCCCACTGCCACTTAAAAGTGAACATTTTCCTCTCTGAACTATGTAGGTAATCCGTAGTGTCTTATTCATTGCATATTTTTTTTCTTTTTTATGCAAATAACTTGTAATTGTAATAAATGATGTGCATAATGAAGCGTGAAATAACACTAAGATATGCAACCTCTAAACTGGTCTGAGACCAGCTCGTCTGTACTCAACGTCTTTCCCTGAACGACATTTGCCACCTGTCCCTGACCATTACCGGTGACCTGATTGCCATATTTATCTAAGTTCAACAACCTTCTGCCATCTTCGGGTGCGTTACCAATTTTCCCATTATAATTCTAGGTTTAAATTACACTGTAATTTAATTGAACTAGCTGTGTTTAAGGATTATGCATTAAAAATAAATATTTCCAAACGTACCCGCATGCCCACACTCAAACGGAATAATCTGTTAAACACAGTAGAGAACTTCTCTTGAAAACGCTAAGACTTCACACGGCGTTAGGCAGAAAAGAACAGGGCACATGATTTGGCACTTTGTCGGCAGCTTATACGTAAAGCACTAATTAGTGGAGAAAGTCCTGTCAGAGCGTGCAAGGTGCTGCAAATACAGCAGCTTGCGCAGTGCTTGCACGGCCTCATACATCTTTGGCTGCAAAGTTACTCAAGACAGCTTGCTGTCAGGTATTTAACAATATGTAAATCTGAGCTAAATGAATCAAGATCTCAATGCCAGAGGAAACGTGAAACCGTGCTGGTCAAATGCAACGCTATTCCTTTATGGTTTGAGTGTGTGCACGCGCATGTCTGTGTATTCAGTTTCCACCTATTTATTTTATGTATGCATTTTTTCTGTGTGTATATGTTGGTATGAGGTTGTAGAGGCTTTTTATTATGAATGCTTATATTCTGTTTTTCCCTCTTATTTCAGAACGGCAATTTATTATGTTCTCAGTGCAAATACTCAAAGGACCCAATACAAACAGGAAAGAGAAAATATGCATTCACCATTTGCCACAAAAATATGCAGGGAGAAATGTTGTGAATGTCTGCATATTTTAGATATTGTTATACTTTGTAATACTTTTTGATTAGTTAATTGTGTACACTTCACTGTGGCACAATTACATGGTTTACACTGGGACATAAACGTGACACCAAGCTAACTTAAATGGGAATAAGCAATGAGGAAATTTAACGAACAGAATGTCAGGTCTCATAGAAGTCCTTAAAGGCACTCATCATTGCATCTCAATTAAATAGGCACCAGCATTGAAAACACATATTAAAAGATTGGTAAACAAATAAATCTAATTAACACATTCTCTTGTCACTTGTCAAATAATTGCTTTCTGTATAGTATAAATAGACACGGTCAGCAGGGTGGCTGAGACTGTGTCACTGTTGTCTCACTTCTCCAGGGTTACGTGTGTGAATCTGGCCCTGTGGACCGCTTGCGTGTTCTTGCTGTGCATGTTTGGGCTGCTCTCCTTCAATCCCATAATCCCATACACCTGTAGGTCAGGTGGCATCCCCTTAACATCTGTGTGTGTTGTGCGGGCTGCATTGCTGTGTGTGCTTGGCTGTGGGCCCCTTGGCAAATCCTTGGTTTTATGGTTAAAAAATAAACAAATAACAAATTAAAGATGTGGAAAATAAAACAAAAAAAATCAGTCAGTCATACTGTCAGTGTGTGATTTCTGTATGATCATTTTCATATGACTCCACGGACTTTTTAAGGAATTACATCAACGACATGCAGGTGCTACCTGCAAAAGCTGTGGGTACAAAACACAGGAAGATTATATTATTTGTAATATTATGACCAGAGTAAAAACTAGCATATCACTGTCCTGATGTCATCCACACAGTTGTTGTTGTGGTTGACATTTGTAATACGGTGTCTGCCCATTTCAGAATGTGTTGAGACATTTGGGTTGCAAATTCAACAATGACTTTAACTCTTAGAATAGTTTTTCTATTCATATACAAGTTACTGGCAGGATATACCTCTGATGTCTGCATGCCTGAAATTTTGGGCATATTATTATTGTTTTGAAATTAGGAGATCTCGTTTTGGAGAGAGTAAAAAAATTCCAATTCATTTCTCATTTTACTAATCTACAATTTGTATAATGCAATTGGATATTTGTGATAGAAAACAAGAGAAGTGTACCTTTCCACCACCAGCTTCTTTGGAACAACATGGATGCTTCAGTGCTAGTTATTTATTTACTTCCTTATTTTTATTTATTTTCAAGTGAAATGGCTAGCTCACTTATGTTAAGATTTTCCCTTCTTTTCCGTTTAGTGAAGTTTCCCTTGGGATAAAGACTTTCATTTAATAGAACATGGTGGGTGTATCTGTAATCTGAATAAGTGGTTATCGAAGAACATAATTTGCATCTCAGAAATATCTCATTACCACATTAATAAGGCTTCGCCTACCGTATCAGACAAATCTACACATAACAATAGTTTGCTTGTAATTGTCTGTTGAATTCTTATATGGTTCTGTCAGACATTTATCTACCTGACATTGTGTCATTTTTGGAGGCATTATTTGAAGCAATACAAATGGAATGCTAGAGAACTGCACTTTGCTAAATTGCCCAGCTGTTCATATATTAAGTCTGTATTAAATAATAAAGTAAAATGCATGATTACTGATTTTAAATTTCACAAAGAAGTAAATCATGATTTAAAAACATAATACAATGCAAAATTAGCTGCATTTATTTATGTGCATGTGTAGTATAGATGTATGATTATCTTTAAAGTTTAAAATTATTAGCGCTACTAATAACCGTTGTCTTTTGTGTATCCAATGCCTTGTGTATGAAGTGTCAATTGTTCAAGATACTCTGCACATGTGTGAACCTACTGCAAATCACATTGTTTATAGGTTATAGAAAATGTGATCATGGCACATCATTCATGATAATGTTCCCTGATGTTGCCATTGATAAATATCATGAAGATAATGATGGCAGGGAAGAACGTTTTTAAGCCGGAGGTGCTGACAGTGCAGCGTGGCTTCATTTTTATGCTGTCCCGTGAAAGTATGATGTTTTAGCACATAATGAAAAGTAACAACAGTGGACAGGTCATCTGAACACAAAAAACGGAAAAGAATAAAGAAATCCATTGAAATACTGCTTTAAAGGGTGAAGAGTCCCACCTTCCAAGTGGAGGACTTTGTCCCCAAGATGGGATGAAGTATCGAGTTTCTAACGTGAAGGAATGAAGTTGAGCAGGAAGACTTGGATCCGTTGCTTCCTGAATGTGCGATATAAAGGGCTGGTTTTAGATTTCCAGGGCTTTTCTCCTTGGAGAGTTATTGGGCAACTCCAAACAGAATTGCACATGAGCATAGAGAGTTGGAGAGCCCAGCGTTTGAGGTGCCCTCCAAACACACCCTTTCAGACTGCGGGAAAGTGTACGTTGGCAGCAGATGAGAATGCACGTGTTAAAGGGTAAGTGGATCTGAGTGTGGTCCACACAGGGTGTCTCTTTCACCGAGGTTTAAGATGGTTAGAAACGCACATTCCCTTCTCTGTGTGAGGAATGCTCATCCTGGTGTTTTAGAAATAGAGGCCTAAGGTCTCTCTGGGGAGTCTTTGATGTTCAGAGAAGATATCTGCTCACTGTCTTTAGCCGTGATGTTATCGCCACATACAATCTGGCTCACATACTCCCATCTCCTCCTCTTTATGACCTATAAGCTCTATACCTTTGGTATGTCTAAGCGTGTTTGATACCAGGTCACCTTTTGTTTGGAAACAAAACCTTGTCGGAGGGTGTTTTCATGTCTGGCACTCTCTTGGAATATCTATACTCATGAGCCTATAGGATGACCTTCTTTTCTTCCTGCATTTGTTTCTCTGGTCCTGCTCCTTAACTGTATAATCATGATAATAACACTAATATTAATTTATTTTTTGTGACTATATTATATCAAAAGTGCACAAATAAAGCCATGTTTCTATATTTATAGAAGGCTTGGGGAAAAAAAAAAGTATGCTACTATATTGCACTAGAACAACAAAAGCTTCCTGTTTACTGAAAAGTATGTGATATGAAAACCTACTTTTTGTTCTTTATTCCAAAATGTCTCGTTAATGATTAGTGTGGTCATGACAATTGTTCTTGCATATTGATGAACAATCTCCAATTTATAGATATAAAGGCAGTAATTGTTTATTTTTATAATTATTAATTATTGGACTGCCAGGATTTACCCCATGTCATTATGGGTACTTAACTGGTTAAATTCACATGAAAAATTCTAATTATTGTGACATATCAGCAATACCGACTGCTTTTCAGCAACCCTTTTAAGATGTTTCAATTCAAAAGGAATGAGAATTCACCAAGTATGATGAATAATAGGTTAGAAGTGTATTTTTTTCCCTCTTATTCACACACCTTTTTACTGGCCTTGAAAGGGGGACAGAACTCAGGGTTAACAAACAGGCAGTGAGGATACACCAAGTGTTTGGTGTTCACACTTTAAAATGCACACATGTCATGGCATCATCTGCCAAGGGCGCAGGTTTAGGTATGCCAGTAGGTACATGTTGCTACCAATACTGTAAGAGTTCTGAATTGGCCATACAAAAATTTTTAACAGTCTCCAAACCTTTTCACAATAAGAAGGTTGGGGGTTGATTTGGTCCATACCAATGGTAAAACCAAACCTACATCCCTGTCATCTTCTTAAATGGTGAGTCAGTCCTTCATGGCCATAGGAACAGTGGCAAATATCAGAACTAAAAACACAGATTTATTCTTTTTTTTTTTGTTAACAAAATGAGTCAGGCTGGCAGGTTGGTTAGAAATAAACCCACAAGTAGCTTGACTTAAAGATTTAAAAGTGCTCCTCTTCACTGTGTAACCTCATTGACACTATGAAATCAAACTCAAGTGGAAACAGGCCAATTAACGTGAAAATGGGGTTATTAAAGGAGTACGCCTTCATGCATAACGACCTTGCTGCCAGTTTGTCTTTGTATCAGGACTGTATTCCGCCATTTGCTGTTACATTTACCGATGATTGGTAATGTTCAGACGTTCTGGGCTTTATGTCAATCCCCAGTCGGCCACATGAACATTCTGCGGTGAGGTGGTCTGCATGACTCTAGTCTGGACATGACATTTGTGTCCTCCTCCGTCTAATCCCATCACAGTAATATTTTGTCTTTACGTGTCTGTGAGTGTTTTGTGTGTGGGTGTGTCTGTCCCATAGTATTATATTTCTTTGGGTTGTGATCAGTGGGAAGGTAACTGAATTTCCTTACTGATGGGGTAGGTGCGTGCGTGTGCATGTGTGTATGTGAGGGGGTGTCCCTGTGTGCATTGAAAGTTGCAGCGTAATGACCAACAACCTCGAGAAGATGCACACTAATCCGAACTTCAGTACACTGGGAATTTGGCCGGTTATTAATAATTTAACATATACAAATTTTGATATGTTATGTATAGAAACATGAAACAGTTAAGGATTTAAATGGCAAATTACTATATGGTATAAATAAACTTGGAAATTTGAGGAAAAAAAATATTTTTAAACCATTTTTAAAATGCTGTTTTAGTTATCAGTAGTGAGAAAAGGTTTCAAAACACAAAATTTGTAGTTTCAAACTATAATAATAATACAGGGGGGGAAAAAAATCCTGTTTTGTACAACTGTTGTTGTGGACAGCTGGGAAAGGCAAATAAATAAATAAATGAAACAAATATTAAAAAAATCAAGGCAATTATCTTCAAAAATGATAAGAATTAAAAATGAGCCGGATTCACTTGACTGTCTGGAACCCTTCTGGTGCAAGTGTGTTTAGTGACAGTTAACAGGCAAGGAGAGCAGCGGGGCTTCAAATGAATAACAGCAAGCAAGGTTACTGTCCTTCTCCTGGCGTGTATTTGGAACAAGGACAACGTTTATTTACATAGAGTCACAACAGTGACCTTGGCCAGCCTGAGCATGTACTGTAAATGCAAACAAAATAAATAAATACCAGGCAAAAGTAGCAAACGAAAAATATACATACAGTCTAATTATTATTATTATTATTATTATTATTATTATTATTATTATTATTATTCACTGGTGGAATGTGGGGGGGCTCCTTCCTTCTACAGTGGCAAAACATCCCTTCATATGGAAAAAATACTACTAATAATAACTGAATACTTGAGTTCCACCTTCATGTGAGACAATATGATGATGAGCCCCATAGAGCAAGAAAATATGATATACTGTCTTAAGTGCCATGGCTGTGGAGAGAATATGAGACAATGCCCTATTAGGTGTCCTTCCACTGATATAAATGGTCTCTCTGAGTACCCTTGGAAAAGGGTCCCATTGTGAAGTGCTTTCTATTCTACCCATACTTGATTATTAGGTGTCCCAAAGAGTCAAAATAGAATGTGATGTTGTAAAGTGAAGCCCAAAGCAACAGAACCATGCTGAAGTGGATATAAAGTGATGCAGAGCTGTGTAGGGTGTCTGTCCATGTGTGCCAATGTGGGGAAATGTCCTTATAGATGCTCCTCCAGTTGATGTGGTGCAGTATAAGGTGCCCTTACAATTGGATTAGTTTGAGGAGCCCTATGAGTGCCTTTCTGATGGGGGAAGAAAAAGTCATGAAATGCCCTTTAGGAAGCCATTCCAACTCAGAAAGCATGATGAGGCGTCTTTGTAATGAAAAAAAGGATCTTAATCAGGGATGGAGACTACTTCCCTATGCATAGCGTACCATGGTGTGGCTTCTCCGCACCGAACCTCCAGAGCTTCCTCTGGCCCGAACCTGAATCCTACCTTAACTAATGAACTTTTTTTTTCCATCTGATTTTCAAATTACATGACTCCATCTAAAAATTCACTAAAATCACAGGTGTGTGTACAATAGGCAATACTTACACAAAGGATACAATAATTTTTTGTTCAAGACTGGATTTGATTTAAAAACTAATGTTTGGTAGTAATAGTATAATGCTTGGGGGAATAAATAGAAAAAAAGAATATTCAGATATTACTGTAATATGAAAGATATTTACATTACATTTTGGAGACTAAATGGTTCTGAAGAATAAATGAATCATGTATGAATAAAACAATATGAAACATTTGGCTAAATGTAAAACTATCGTATCTGAGCGAATGTTCACCAGCTAGAAGTTATTATTCACGTTTTAAGTTCTATCCAGCTTTCTGTCCAGAGAGTAATGAAATCGCTGTGAAGTTATTTAAAATTTTTAATGGAAAGTAAAAAACAGGAACATAATAATTGTATCGAATTAACTCTGTGGTCCAAAAACATAAGCTTCTTATATACTTATGTAAATGAACATTTTGAAAATTGCTGATTTTTTTTTTTTTTTAAACACAAGAGTTGTTAATAACTGCGGTATGTGAAGATGTCAGTTTAAGAATTTAACAATAATAATAATAATAATAATAATAATAATAATAGGAGGAGGAAGAAGAAGGAACATTAGATGTAATAATTGTATTTTTCAGATGTTCACAGCTAAGAACGGAAATTAAACTGCTTATCTTTTACGCATTGAAAAACTATTCAATAGTGAAAGTGTGTGATAGTTTGGAAGGTTCTACATAATACCATTTTAGGCTAATATTGTGCCAGATGGAAATTGTGCTTAAAAAACATTTATACTGCAGTCTGGGGCCAAGGCATGTTCAGGGGATATTTTAAATCATTACAAAATGCTAAGCCGAGACGATTTACAGTTTTCCATAAGTAGTAAGATTTTAGTCATTCGCTACAGTTCATAATCTGAAGTGTCATCGAGAGTAGGAATGGGAAGCATTGTTTGGCATTGAGCACCATTGAATTTGACACTGAAAAGGTCAACACAACTTTCAGCTGGTGGAAGCAGTTGCCTGTTTATTTAATTAGCACAAAAATAGAGCTGATATGGAGTGCATGAAGAGAGCATATAGCGAGGTAAAACAATGCAGGGCTTGACCGATGCTCTTCACAAAGGAGAGAAATTTTCACTGAGAGGCTGTTGCTGAACAAAAAGAATGACATGAGAGACAAGTTTATTAAAATGGAATCTTTGATGTGAAATTGGTAGACTTTTGCCATTTAGGGAGGCTATAGAGATGTTTACTGTGTTACCCTGCTGCACAGGTTGGTAGGTGGAAAAGTTTATTTCACATACAGTCAACCTGGAAGAGCTCCACTGAGTTGCTGTAAAGTAATTTAGATCTGCTTTTCACAGACGACTCTTTGGAGTACTCCATTACAGACGTGCTGCACTTATGACTCTCTGGCCAGGATATTATAGTCTACAAAGAGATGTAACCTGTTGTAAATTCACTATCTTCTGTTTTATGTGTAAGAATAGAGAACTAATTAAATTTTTAAAGTATGAATGGAGGCTGGAACCCATTTGGCCTTGTAATGTTAACATGGTTAAGAAAAGCAGGGAAAAAAGAAAACTGCTCAAAAAGTACGATGCAGTTTTTCATTGATTCCTGTACCTTTGAAGACATGTAAGCTGGAGTCTCAGCCAGTACAAATGTACTTGTTTTATAATTAATCTTTTCTATACAAAAGTTAATACTACTAGCACTGAACCTAAAAAAATATTAATAATAGAAAACACAATTTAAAAATGTAAAAACATCAAAAAAACCAAAAACAAGTACACACATTAAAAATAGTTCTGGACTTTTTTGGTTATCAGAATTGTTTGGTTGAAGTGTAAATAAATGAATGTCTCTTAAAAGTACTCAAGTTTAGTTACTTTGTGTGTAATGTGTATTTGATTTTTTTATTGTTGCATGTCACGCCCTGCTCCTGTAATTTCTTCAGCTTTGCCCTAGGTATCGCCCGTTCCAGTGTTTGTTATTGTAATCATGTCATTAGTGATTTCCATCCATCTCCCATTTCCTCTGTCTTTATTTAAGCACTTCTCTGTGTTACCCTGTTGCTGGTTATTGTAGAGCAACAGTGCTTTGTACTGTACAGTGTTCTGATTGGTTTTCCCCTGTGTAACCCTGCTTGTACCTGTATTTTGATTGGTAATAAAACCTCCCTTTGCACACTTAGACCTTACCTCTTGCTAATTGTTACAAATATTAACACTTAAACCCAATGGTCCTTTGCTGTCTGTCCCAAAAAAACTGTGTTGCCAGTGTTACTGGGACATTAATATTTAATGATGGTAACCACCATGAGTGATGATATCAGTCATGTTGGTATGTTACCACTTTGCATGCAACTATTTTATACTTCATGGCAACTGAATACCATTTCCCGCTTGAAATGTGTAAGATTTAGATGTTGTTTTTGCTATTAAACCATGTCCGTTAAATTCATGTAGCCATTGAAATTAATTTCACACATATTTTAATATTACACATTTCTATAACTTTTTTTGTTATTCATCAAGTAGTGTACACATGTCTTGGTGTAAATATGATGTAATTACATTTTGCGAATTGCATGTATACTGCTGGAAATTCATTCTAATTTATTTCAAACTCTTTAATCAAATTGTCCTTTTTTCTCCCTCAGTGGATTTATCTGAAATGTAATGAAACAAATAGTGTTGTAAAAGTAAGCCTGTGTGTGAGTGAGTGATTTCACTGCACAAATTGAGGAGATCCATTGTTAAATGTTGCAGTTTTGTGTTTATATATTTTCTCCTTCATTGTTGCAGCCAAATCTGATCTTATTTCTGTGTGCACAAACTATAACCATTTTATTACATTCTGTCATCTAGGCTGGACTTGACAGCAAACCGCGTTTCCCAAGACAACGTATTAAGTTTTATCAGTTTATGGATCCTATAGGAGTAGCTCTTTAAAAGCCAAGGCTCTCAATGCATGCATCACAAAAAAGTGCAAGAAATATATAGAGGAAAAGGAATGTTATCAAGGAAGGATGTTCTAAAATTCTAAAATTATTTCCAGGCCATTCATAAACATTGCAGTCAGAGCTGGTCTTGATTTATCCCACTACTTCCTGTGAAAACCGTCGACACCCCATCCCTTAACCTTGGTTCATGCCACGAAAGCACTCCAGTGCTTTGCATGATTGATCTGCCCCTGCGATGGAAGGCTGTCCTTGCACAGCCAGGCGCACGCTTATGAGAAAGTGGAGTGAAGCTGAATCACATTTTCTACGGCTCTCTCTTGCTATTTGGTTTCTCTTACCATTGACCAACACGCACCTGACAGTTGGAACTATCAAACTATGCAGAAAGGCAGGATTAGGACTGTATAAAAATGGCTAAAGATGAAAACCACCTAATTTTTTTTCCAATTCAGTATATTTATTTATTGATTTGGTAAAAAAAAAAAAAAAATCACCATCACAGATTGCTGTAAAGCGTGTTTATTTTACAGCTGTCTCGTATAGCTGTACAATATATTTCTCTAGGTGGGCCAGACTGGGTGTGTGGAACTGTATATTCTGGAATCCCACGGCCCAAATGTAAAGGTAAAATGGCTGGAGCTTCTCCTGCGCAGCAGTGCTAATGGAAACCAAGAGACATCAATCTTTTTTTTTTTTTTTTTTGCTTTTATTTATTTATTGTTTTTCTTGCTAAGCTCTATAAAAAAGAAAGAACTTTATTACAGATCATTCAAAAAGTGAATTAAGGAGGGTATTTAACACAAGTTTAGTAGTCCGCCAGTTTAGTCTGTGAGCAACACAGTGAAATATGTTATAGAGTATTTCTGCTAGTCACCTGTATGAATAACTTTGGTTACATTTTTAATGTGTTGGCTCAGTAACTAGATTCACATTTCCCTATTTATTATGCTATTGCTGTCAAGTGTTTGATTTCCTTTGGAATTTTATATATGTACTGAATATGCATATCGCTTATTAGTTGTTTAGAAATGATACAGTTATAAATTGTTTCATCAGTGACAGGTTATAAGCAATCAAGGAGTGCGGAACGCAACTGAGTTAACTGTGGAAAAAAAAGCACACAAAATGAATTTGTTAATGCTTTTTACATACACGCACACACCTACAATTTACTGGCTACCTTTTATATATAGACAACAGAAGCATTTTTCTGTCATTTCCTGTTGAGTAAATTTGAGAGTGCTGAATGGACAGAGTTTTTAATGTCACGGTAAGGCTTTGTACTCAAAGGAATTCTAATACACAAATCCAGATGAGGTGTGGTCGCTCAGAAGCAGCCCATTAAATGCTCAGTCGCACTCTCCTGCACCTAAAGAAAGCGCACACACACACACACACACAAAACAACAGACAGTAGCCCAGTGTGTGTACTCACAGAGTCCACTGATGAACTGTACATGAGCCTGAAGGTGCTCAGGAAATGAGCCCTCCACAGAAAGCAAGCTGTATTTTCTGCATCCTGAGCTTTCAGTGACAGATGCCATCTGCAGTGTAGGCGGTTTAGCCTTCACCTTCTGAACGCACCAGTCAAGGATATGTGTGTCCCTAACTTGTATGATTCCCTGGGCAAATCCAAGAAAATGATTTTCGTCAAACATAGACAAATATTTTTTACAATAATACATTTATACATTGTGGTGGGTTGGCGCCCCGCCCTGGGTGTCCCCTGCCCTGTGCCCTGTGTGTGCTAGGATAGGCTCCAGGCTTCCCCGCGACCCTTAACAGGTCGAAGCAGTATAGAAGTTTACTGATATTTATACATTTGTTTATTTATTTTTGTCACTGCAGGATATTGAGCTAAAAAATGTTGAATCTGGGTGTTTTGTACAGGCAAACAAATATGAAAGCGTATAACCAAGTCTGAATTTTGAGTTTTTGTGTGCTTTTTGATTGACTGCATCAGATTATGGCCCAGCCTTACAGAGGATACATTTTACATTAAGTTTACAATTGTCAAAAACTACTTATGGAAATTATTAATCTTTCTTTCAAATCTATGCTCCAGATTAATGCCTTTAGTGTGCTTTCTTTGAGTTATAAAGCTTCTGTCCACACACACACAGACACACACACACACACACACACTCTCTCTTACCAAGCCATCACATAAATAATGAACACTGTAGCGTTTCAGCAGTATGCTTCCGTGTTGAGCAGATGTTTTCTCATCGTGCTGTAGGTCCTCCTTCCTGCCTATGTAAACACATACATATAAATTGTGCACTTGTCATCAGAGTCAACATGGCCAGAAACAATAAATAAAATTGTTTTCTGTCAAGTGCAAATTTTTTTTACAGAATGTAAGTATTTATCAGTGCTATTCAACAAACCCTACTGAAACATTTTGGCTTTTTCCATTACAGTATTATTACTATTAATTCCTTGTTTATGTTCATATTTAAGGAGTAGTCTGGTTTTGTGCATTGAGTTATACTGAGGGCAGTTTGGCACCATAAATTTGCATCATTGTTTTGTTAAGATGTTTTCATCGTAATGTTGTGTCTTTTGTTAAGTCACTTCAACATGATATACAACAGCTCCACTGTTTTATCTACAGTGTTTACCGCAGCTGTTTATGGGGCATTGTTATTTGTAATATTTCTTTTCAACATCTACTTTTGAAGTCTAATCTCCAATTCATGGCATGTAGTTCCAATATATAAACCACATTACAGTTATCGCTTTGACAAACAAAAAGCAGCATCCTACTTGGAAGTGACACAAACAACACGTTAAACCACTGAAAGCTCATGAAGCGCAGTTGGCAGCCATAACCAATGGGGCTTCGTTTTCATTTCAGCATGTATTTTACAAGAGACAGGAGTGTTGTGTGCTGTTTGGGTCCCAGCGAATAAATATGTGTTAATTGTTTTACGTATGGCTACACTGATGTTCAGGTACAGCCTATCGAGCATTCTGCTCTTGAGGTTCTCATCTGCTTGTACAGATCCCATTCTGACATGAGCATGCAACAAACCGTCAGAATCCAAGAACACTTAGGAGTCACTTTTAAAGTAAATTAATAAAAACACACAACAAAGTCGTGACTCAGAAAGCTGCGAGAGGTGAAAGGTTATATTCTTTTCAGCAATTTCTATCAAAAAGTGAAAAGAAACAAGTGAGAAAACAAGGTTTACAGACATAGTCGTATAGAGCCCGATAGGGGGCATATGCCCTGAGGGTCAGTTCCCATGTCATAGAAGGGATTAAGGTGAAGACACTGCGTTTTCCTTTAAATTCAGGGAGCGAATGCCTGGCTGGGTGGCATGAGGGGAGTGGGGAGAGCACTGTTAGACTGAGGACTGGAAGCTTTCCTCTGGGACAGACTTAGAGTCCTGCCAGAAGGAGGAACGTGAACATGAAGAAGCCTGTTTTTTGTCTGTCTTTCTGCAAACTGACTGAAGGCTTCCTGATGTTCTGCTGCTCCTCCACATTTCACAGGTTCACTGCGTAGACATGAGGAATACTGATGCCCTCCATGTCCTCTTCATGAAACCCTTTTCTGGGCAAAAAGAAATAAAAAAGGAAAAAATAAAAGTTTTACAGTTCAAAGTTGAACTATGTCCTTCTCAATAACACTTGATAGAGTCATCCTGTAGCGGAGACTAGAGCCTCAGATCTATCCTTTATCACGAAAGCTTAATCCACGCAAGGTAAATTACTGCATGTGGTCCATTATAAGTAGAGTGAAGTTTAACAGCATGAGCTGACATGATCGTTTCTGTCTTTCATCAGCATCAACAACAACAGATAGAACCACCATTGCTAAATGCGGTTTTCTCACAATATGACTGAAATGACGAAACTGGAAGACTGCGGTTCGGAGGATGTGATGAGGAAATACTTCATGCATATTACTGTGACACTATAAAATCACCAAAAGGTCAATCAAGACCAGAAAATGGAATGTCATTGTGACGTGATTTGATATGATAAATGTGATTTGACATGACCATATACCATCGGAATATATTTGATTTTTAAGAATGTCATTTTAATGTGAGGCAATAAATACATCATTCATTTCGTATGTCTCTTTGGACTCAGTTAAAGTGCCTGTGGAATTCTGGGAAGACAATTCAGCTCACCACTGAGCTCATTTCTACTGTATAATCTTGCTAAGAAAATTATTTTCACATTTATTATGTTTTGGTCTTTAACACTGCCTTTGGGTAATTTAAAAGCCAATATTTAAATACAGCACAAATGTCTACACAACAGGTTGTTATACACAGACTTGTGTGTGTGTGTGTGTGTGTGTGTGTGTGTGTGTGTGTCTGTCCGTGTGTCTCTGTGTGAATTTTGTAGGCCACATTTTTCCAACCTTTTTGTCGATATGAAATGACTGACTAAAACTAATGACTGAAAAGGGAACTGTGGTCCAGCAGGAGCTGGGGGTCAGGAGGTCAGGTGTTTGGTAAGCACATGGACACCGGCAGGTCTCAGATCAGTTGACTTGCCTGACAAAACCTATTGATTTGTAAAGTAAACCAAGGACACAGAAACAAAACAGTTTCAAACACATTTTTCAAAGTGACAAACAGGCAACTTCAAATAAATAGTTTTTTAGCGTTTTATTTAAAAGTACACCCTTTTAAAATAAGCTCTACTGAAATTAAACACACTGGATGTCTCTTTTTACTGAAACTATTATGCTGTTGATGTCAGAATGAACGTCAAGGTTTATTTGAGGATTATACCACTAGTAATTATATAGATCATTATCTATATTTTGCCCATAGGAACCATCATTTTACGTCATCTTAATCACAAGGGAATGGCAATATGAGCTCGTCCCCAATCCAACAGTAACACCACCCACCAAAGCATTCATGCAAAATTCTGCAGTCAGGGTGAAAGATTTTCCAGAATTCGTTCGACAGCAGCATGTCTTTGGGCCTGTTTTGTAATTCTTTTTGCTTGAGAGTTACAATCCTTGGTCCTCGAGAATTTATTAAGCTCACCCCGTGTGTCCCAGCTGTGCGGCACTAAGACAGCGCCGGGACTGTAATGGAACACTCCTCAGCCTGCCTGTTACAATCACACACATACACAATAAGTCAGACACACTGTTAAATTAAACCACATTGCTCTGTGGCACTGCTTAACGATACATGCCAGTTTTTGGTTTTTTTTTGCACTAATTGAGGCAGCTGAGGTTAAATGACATTGCTGTGATTATCTCCTTTCCTTTCCCATGCAGTGGTCTAAATTGTTTATTTTCCTACCCATTAAACAACCCTTGAGCTGCGTCAGCCTACCCCATCCTCCTCTGCTGCGTGAAGCTCACCTCCTCACCTGGGTTTCCAAATCTTGGCGGACCACGTCACTGGGCACACTTCGTATACCATCCGTGTTCTCTGTTGTCACGTGCGCGCACAGATTTGCCCTCAAAGTGAGCCTTTTCACTTCATCCATTTGATACTGCCACTTCACAGCTTTCACGGAGCGTGACATTTAAAGGCTTATATTAATGTGCAGTTTACATTAATTAAAACAGAAAAGATCACAAGTCGTTTAAAGTCACTGGCATCAAGATTACTGTTGAATATAAAAAAGATCAAGCGCTACTTAGGGAATTATGTTTACAGAGATGTAAGTGGGATTGACTGGAGGACACATTATTTCGGAGTTACACAAACACTAACTGTGGAAATTAATGTCCATCCTCTCTGCACAAACTGAAATTTTACTTATTCATTTACCTTTTTACATTATTTATTTACCTGGCCCATAATAAACAAAATTAATTTTTCACATTGAAATATTTAGTATTTATAACATATGAACTTGCATGCTGGGTATTTATTATTTATTAGTTATTTCTAATTGAATCCTTCTATGTTGTAATTAAAAGGTCTTCAGGGTGTCCCACAACTGAAATAGTGGCTGCCGGATGAAAATATTATATTTTTTTTTTCTCACAAGTTTTGAGTAAAAAAGGATTCAAAAATAGACATTATTAGCTCCTTTTATTTGCTTGTACTGATGAAATAATAAAAAAAAAAAACTTAGAGTTACATTTGCAATGTTAAGTAAATTGTCGTGTTTACTGGGCCAGTATTTTTATGAATGAATTATCGGCATTGCTTTGTTCTAAAACTGTGTTATTTTGACATATCAAAAGAGCTTTTAACCACATTTTCACATGCATTTATAGGTTTCTTACTTAAAAATGTTGGAAAACATTTCCATACATCACAATGCCCTCGTTAGGATTTGAAATTTAATACCCAAAAGCTTTTCTTAAACTAGTTGAAGGAAATTTCCAAGTGAGTTATAAGTGACTAAACCAGTAAAGTCAAAATATATTTAGTTATTAAAGTGAACCACCTTCAATACACTTTCAAATGTAAAACATACATGCATATTTATGTGAAGAATTTTTTCACTGTCACTGAATGAACTGATGTACAGTAAAAATTAAAACTCTTTAAGTGCTCATTATACAGGATCAGGGGAGGTAATTAATAAGCTCCATGCTCACAGAGCTAAGGGAGGTCTGAGACAATAAGACAACTAGTTCATCCTAAGTAGAGTGTGTGTGTGTGTGTGTGTGTGTGTGTGTGTGTGTGTATGACAGAGGGAGGAAGTGATGATCAGTTCAGATCTGTCATACCACAGTCTGTGTAAATAGTCAATCTATACCATGTTATGAGACACACAGTTGGTAGGAGTTCATATGATAGTCAGAGATTGTTTTATTAGAAAACACCAAAGTCTTTTAAAGATGAAACTGCAGATCATATTCGGCAAGGGCACTTTACAGCTCGCCAGTCATCTGTTTCATGGACACAAATTGGTGGTCAAGGTGCTGTAGATAAAATGGAAAATGTTTCGGGTACCAAAGGCTGGGTCTGGCTAAATCATCATTTTCCATCTTTGGATACTCTTAAAAGGGCAATGTCTGGGATTTGTGAGCTTAGTACCAGATGGGCCCCAAGCAGGAGGCGGAAGGGAGGGAGGGAGCGAGAAAACGCAAAATAATAACTATCTTAAGAAATACATATTAGCTTGTTATAAGAAATACAGAAGGATGCAGCCTGCTGAACTAAGTGGCTAAGAGAGTAGAGAAATATGAACTGCTATAGAGGCAAAACTACATTCATTTCCTTACTAAAAGAAGTAAAAGGAAAAAAAGCTAAACGTAGTACAGCATGTAGAATGAACTCATTTCACACTTTGCCTGATAAAAGAACATGTTCATCAACATAGGGAAAAGTATATATCAACTCACGTTTTTCTATTTAGAAATGCCTCCTTTGTTTTTGAGGAACACAGAGTTAATGTTTGATTTGGGAAATGAAAACAGTGGAAATCAAGTTCACTCTTCATAGGCACAATCCATATTTATGAAAAATAACCCTGTAGTCACTTGGTACGTCTTCTGATTGCATCTGACAAGGCAGGTGAAACAGCATGATGTGATGTTAAATTAGTGTGCACCTGTCAATACAGGCCATGGATTTATGACAGTGGTTACTGATGACACTTTCCTTAGGTAAGGATAAAGCTTCCTTGAAACTTTAGTGTGTGTGTATTATATGTATGTATGTATGTATGTATGTATGTATGTATGTGTGTATATATATAAAATACACATATACAAATATGTGTGTGTGTGTGTCTGTGTTTTTACCAGTTTCTCTAAATTTCATAGCAGTATTTCTGCTTTTTTATAACATACCATGTTAATTTGTTTAACTGATCACAGAAATGCCCATCAAAATATTTACCTGGAAAGCAATATCTGTTTTCGATTCATCTTTATAACTGTGATTTTTTAAAACATATATTTTGATAGTGGTTACAGTATTTAATTTATTAACAACAGATTGCAGATTCACAAGAGATTGCTGGTGACGTACTATTAACATAATTTTTTTACATAAATTGCTTCAGCCAGTTTTCAGATTTATATCCGGATGTAGTATAAAAGAAAGCAATCATCATGACTTACGTAACTGAGTGACTTATTTACATAAGTCTTTCAGCTAGGCAATGATTTACTGACTATAGGCTATTATTGCGTACATGGTATAAATTCCTATTACTTTTGTCAATGCAGACATTTTGTAAAATGTGAATGGAGGAATAAAATTGAGACAATCCCATTATTAATATTTCTCTTGCTTTAGGGGATGACTAATGTGTTTTGTGTGTTACACTGAGAAAAACAGCAATGTAGTGAAGTCTGACCTACTTTGCATATAGGCCTTCTGAGGAACGTTCTTTAGACCAAAGGAGAACATCGCTTTTCTGGAGGTATCGATACCAATTTCCGAGAGTGCGTGGTCATCACGTTGTCCCGGCCGACATGTTTTTCATCCATTCTTTTTGACTTCCTGGTACCTTTCTCTTTTCTGAGGTTCCCTTCGTCGATACATACAAATGATCCCTTTCTGTCATTGTCTGCTCTCTCTCTTCATCACTGGACTCAATTTGGCTGGAATTTAAAGCGTTGTATTGAACAGAAAGACATAACATGACATTAATGGGCTTTTTACTTCACTACAGAAGGCTGTTTAGACCATATTGGGAACTGGGGTGCTTGCATTAGCACACCATCCGGTATTTAAAGTGTATTGATTTTTGTCGTAAGTAAAAATAAATAAACAAATAAAAATAAATAAATATTGTAAATGGTCCATGCACTTGTTTTAAATATGGAATTTTCACTACAACTAATAACTACATTTTTACTGTGATGTGGCCACATTGTTTTGTTATTACTTTACATTTAACACCAGTTGTGTGCATTTATAGATTTAGAAGATAGACAAATAAAACGAGATTATATTAATTATGTTTTTGTAGTTTTACCAGCGGAAATGTTTCATGTGAAGTAGATGGAAAATTACTGGCTCCCTGTTCCGTCTGCATGAGGG
Organism: Chitala chitala; assembly: GCA_025773905.1. Taxonomy (NCBI): domain Eukaryota; kingdom Metazoa; phylum Chordata; class Actinopteri; order Osteoglossiformes; family Notopteridae; genus Chitala; species Chitala chitala. The sequence continues at coordinate 89,922 of JABJVR010012831.1, read as the reverse complement.
CATTTGTACGTATGTCCCTCAGATATGGCTTAGTGGTGCACTGCAGTGGAAAACCAGAGCAAACCAGTTCACAATTCATGGTTCCAGTGTGAGAGGAGAAAGCTCTCAGATCATGAGACAGCAGTGTACTTTATAGGCTTTAATAACTGGATCCTCTTTCTTGGGGCACTGTGATGTTCGTATTGTTACCGGGAGACAGAACGTAAGTCTGACATGTACACGCAACCACCTGAGGCTGACTGTGAAGTTAGGACTAAGAATGGGACAGTTCACACTTTTGTATTTTGGTATCTCATCTGAGCAGCCTCACTTTACATTAGCTGACATTGCAATCAAATGCAGTCCCATCAATTCACAAAGTGAACTGCTTGGTTTTCTGTAGTTAAGACCCAGTGATTACATCCTACCTGCTTACACAACAACATTGGACAAACAGTTGTTACAGGCACAAAACTATACTCAGCATTTGAAAATAAATGCAGACCAATACTTACAAAGTGGAGTTTGGAAGTCCCATTAGGTTAGCACTGTTCTGTGTTCAGATAGTAAACAAAGGTGTATGCATGTCAAATGACACAAAGGTACCCAGGCTAACACTCCCCACAGTTTTTTGAGTTGATGTGAATTGCTTCCTCTTTAAGTCTCTGTTGTACATGGTGTAGCAAAGATTATGCTGATCGAAAGGTGTGGCCCATGTAATGATGATGCAGAAATCATGCCCAGTTCATGCACGCGCTCATGGGTAAACGTGGTGAACATTGTAATGTCCCAAACATTATGTGGATCTCATGCTGTAATATTAAGCTTTTCTATCCAGCTTTGTTTTGTGGGGGCAACAGACCGAGGCGTACATGTAAATGAAAATATGCTACTTTACCTACATGCCTAAGGTGCAGTAATAGCAAGTTGTCTGTTTTCCTAAATTACTGGTAGTCAGGAGTGCCATGAAGTTGTAATGTAACCACCTGTTAAAGACATCTTCCACTGGTGATAATTAGCTCTTACACACACTATAATCTACTTTAGTAAACACATTAAGGCAGTGAATTGAATAGTCACATAATATAAAACAATGTAACAAAAAATAAGACATTTTAAGATATTATTATTACTTGTGATGGGTTACTGGTACTGTAAAACATAGAATTTTTATTTTTAGGCCATGATTTTAAATTATTTTCATTGTTTCAGAAAGTGTAGACGTAGTGGCTGAGTTTTAAGGCTCATAGCCAGGACATTGCAGGTTCAAACTGTATTCAAGCCTGCTGCCCTGTGATGGGGTGGCACTTTGCCCAGGGTGTACCTCCTTTGTGCCCTTGGCTCCCTGGGATAGACTCCAGGCCACTCTTGACCCTACAAAAGGATATACGGATGAATGTCGTTTGGACAGACTTGAAAAAGAAGAATTAAATACGAAAAGCACTGATGACAGAGCAGCAGTCTTACTGAAGGGTAGGTCAGTGTTAATGTTGGAATGGCCGTGTCTGTATCCTCTCCTGCGTGCTATATCGGCCTTACCTTTCCCAGTTTGCTGTCTTATACTCTTGTAAAGGTCCTTCGAGAGGCTGTTGTGACAGGCCCTATATAAAAATAAATTGATGTACAATAAATATTACAAACATCACAACACTGAAACACTTTAGTAATGTAATAAGAATTTTAATGCCTTCACATTGCTGCATTACGCTGAGCAGTCCAGTCTAATTCTGCTTTAATTGTATTTTCAATTTTACGAGAAACACATTAATTATATTAACTTACATTCTTATTTCTTGCTATGCTTTCATTGAGTGTGTTTTGCAGTGTTATAATTGAGGCAACATGAATCTCTGAATGTGAATATTGGAATGAACGTTAAAGTTTACTTCACGTCTTCAAAGCACTGTGGTGTAAGGCAAAACGTTTAAAGGAATTTTTACAGGGAAAGACGTTCTTTCCAAATTTTTCTTGATCTTCAAAGAATTCTCCTTCTTTGTTCATATAGCATTTACTTAATGCTTTTTGTCTTTAACATCAGTGTGCAGCAACAGACACACCTGCTCTCCAGTTCATTGGGTAAAAAATTAAAAACAAAAATAAAAATGCAGTAACAAGAATATTGTAAGCTTCTTTATAACTAGACTTTGACTTAGTATCCAAATTGTACTGAAACCCTCTAACACTTTCGATGTTCAGCAACCAAAACCAATTTAATTTTAAGACATCAGATGGACAGTGTTGCAGTCTGTACTTTAGTGTAAACCCTGTGGTATAAGTTTAAACTCTTTCAGAATGTCAGAAGTGCAGCGCAGCATATTGTCTGACCTTTCCCGGTCTAGTTGATGTACTTTAACAGAATTCACAATACGCTGCTAATAAAGAAATTGTCTCTTTTATTAGAATTTGGACCAAATGTCTTGTTTTTGTTCACCAGCCAGAGCCAAACCTGGAATATATATGAAACATGCTAGGTTTGGATTTCAGTCTCTTAAAAGCTCGTAGACACACGAGCCCCCCTAAGCAAAGCCTTAAAATATATTTACATAAAAGTGGTTCTGGGGTGTTTATTGTACCTTCTTTGCCATCAATCATTTTTTGCTTTAGATGCAAGCCATTTTGACAGGCTATGTATCAGAAGGCAAGATAAATGACTGTCAAATAGAAAGGATTTTTTTTATATCACATTTTTAAGAACAACAAATATCTGACCAGCTTGAAGGTGTCATCCTGATTAAAAAATTTTTTTTTTTGGTCACTTTTTCCATTATTTTTGTGTGTGTACATCATGGTATTTTATATACCTATTTATTGCACTGTGGAATATTGTTCATATTTGTGAGGCTTGGCCTGGCAGCCCTGTCGTGGATTCACCTAGTTTAACTACTCTGCTTTTTTTTTCTTGATTTCTTTGTCTTTGTTTAATTGCCTTTTTCTTGTCTAGTTCTCTCATGACTTTAGTCTAGCCTCTTTGTCTCAGTGCCTGAATTCATCACACCCTTGTAAATGTGTTGGATTTCCTCTCTCTTTCATTGTGGTGCTCCTGTCTTTTTCAAGATGTTACACCACTATAGTTTGTACTGAGAGAGAGAGAGAGTGCCAAGAAGCAGCACACTCTTTGGTTGCTGTGCTTTATTCTATATTTTATTTAAATTTCTGTATTTTAAGTGTTGGGTATTGTCTGTGGCCCTGTCCGACTCTTGTGAATCCTTGTTCCCCCTTATTTAAATGTTCTTCTGTGGTTCCTAGCTTAGGGTTGCCCAGTCCACCCTCATCTTGCCTCGCTGACAGTGCCCTGGTTCCCCCTGACCCTCCCTGTTGGGTTTCATTCTCGTCAGATGGATATCCTGGATCTCAAACTTTGATAGTTGTCCCATTTTTTTTGTTTTGGACACTGGTTTTGGACTAATCTCCAATAAACCCCTGCAAGTGTATCTCCATCTCTATCTCATCTTTAGTCGAGTGTTACAACGTCTGTTGAAGACAGTACAGATTTTAAATTCATCATCAAATTTTTAAAATCCTTTCCAAAAATGGCCAATCTTTCCATCTTCACAAAACCCTTAGTGTCATTGTCACACAGAAATCCACGTCATATGGTGAGATGAACATTTAGGTTTTATTGCAAGAAGAATGGCCATTTTGCTGTAGTACTTAGCAGTCTTATTTTGCCTTTATATTCAGGTGTGTCATGCTGCATTTCAGATAGAGGGGTTCTGTCGTGTCATTACATAGAGTTACTGTGTTGGGTTCCAGCTATGCACAAGGTAATTCCCTTTTGTTCATTGTAAGCCCCTCAACTGGATATTTAGATTATGGCTTGTATTATAGGGTTTACCACCACATTTTACAGTTTCGCAATACCAGATGTTCTTCATGTCTGAACAGTGAGGTACAGTTCAAAAAGTGATGGATTCTAAATATAAGCTGACAGTGTGTACGTGTCATCATGGCCATGCTGTGACCAGCGCAGCCTCTTCCCAGTGGACTGTGTGATCAGGAGCAGCCCCAGCAGAACTCACTTCCACCCAGCCAATGAAAGTTTAGGACCCCCTGGTCCCACAGAGAGCACAAGGCCAGAAACACTTACATCATTTAGAAATAAACATACAGCTGAGCCGACCCCTGTTCAGGTACTACTCTCCAACCAACAGGACATACAAAACGTACCCTTTAATACACAAATCCGATGCATGCATCCAACATTGAAAACAACTGCAAATATGCCACAAACGAAACAGACCCAAGAATGCTAACAATCTGGTCTCAGGTCTGAGCAGAGGAGTTGGTAAACACCCTATACCTACAACAAGGCTGAGTCCCTCAATTGGGCCAAACTGGACCACTCTAAACACCAACCACCAGTCCCCACAATCCACTTGTCCTGCACAGAAAAGGGGGAATAATCCAGGCACACCAGTACAGTAGTCACTGCACTACCACTAATGTTGCACTGGTCTGCAGAACCCCTTCAGGTCCAACCTTCCGCAGCATGTCCAGAGATATTGCAATGTACCCACAGCATCTCCAATTACTCCTTTAACTGAAATCTTGTACACAACAGATCATCAACTCTTCAATGTCCACATCTTCCAAAAATATAAAGGGTTCTAGTACAAGCTTGCAGGACCAGGACACAGGACCTATTTCTCCTCCCCAAACATTGAGTCCTCTTGTCCAGCACCAGACCATCTACTGTTCTCTCTTTCCCACAGCCTGCTCGTACTCCTGGGGACACCCATTTCATATTTCCTTGTAGCCAATCCCAGGCACTCCTCTGGGATCCAAGAATTGGCTGCACTAATGCAACCTACACTGCCAATCCTGGAGGCTAAAAAGAAATTCACTTGGCTCATTGGCCTACACACACACACACACAATAAGCATTAATTGCAACATAAGGATAGCCAAGGAGACTAAGAATGCATGTGACATACGCATCTTTGTTAAATATGGGGCACTGCAGGTATTATCTGCAGTTTCAGGAGACAGTACTTTGGCTATTTTCCCCCACTTTACAGCAACTTGTACAGTATCTAATGCCATTCTGTATGCCCTTAAATTCGTATTGTGCCAAAAGGCACCAGCAGTGGAGGGCATCCTAATGGTAAGTGTTGCTGTGATGGTCAGACAGCTGTATTCAGTTGTTTCTTTGTCTGCTAATTTGATGACTGACCCTGCCCTTAAGTATAAGGTGCCGTTGACATCTTCATTTGGCTTCTCTTCGTGGAGTTATTCTCTTACATCATATCCCACAGAGCCGATCGACTGACGGTTATTGTGTAGCACAAAGCACACGATGGCATCTGTCTCCAGTGTTTGTGCTGGCGGCACGCCACGTCTTCATCTCCCAGCACTGTGTGCTACGTTGAATCCCCTCGTGCACACCCTCTCACCCCCCCACTTGCACCCTCTCACCCCAACACAGAATGCCCTTGCGACTCTCATGACCATATGGAATTAGCTTGCTAGTTCTCTTTGTATTAGCTGTCAAATTTAATATAGCTGATTAACCGTTGCCTTGTTGCATCTTATCTTCTAAATATCTCTTTGCATGTGTGAATTGCTTTAAGGTCGTCCTTTATCATCTAAATCACAGTGGGCCCCTAAGGTGATAATAACATATTACTCTTGCTATTTTACCTGTGTGTCCTGCTTCATAAACAGTATAAATATTTCACCCAGTTGTGTCTGTAATTTCAAATGTTTGCCCTAATTTTAGCATACATTCTTTTTGCTGTGCTCTTTTTGGTCGAATAGCATCAATGCAGCAAATAAAAAAAGAGAGTTTCAGTTTTCCTTGAGTAGTGAACTCTTAGAATTTTTGTTTTTTGTTTGAAAGCTGTATTGTGTGTGTGTGCGTGTGTGTGTGTGTGTGTGTGTGTGTGTGTGTGCATTTTATTTTCTGTACCCACCCAGCTTTTCCAATTGCTCGCACTGTTGAAAGAGGATCAGTTTGATGAATGTGCCTCGGACGCGGCTGACCTCCCAGAAAACCCAATGTCATCCCACAAAACTTCTCAGGCGAGAATCGCAGAGCTCGCGGGACCTGTGATTTAGCACTCAAGGTGAATGTTTGTCACATGGCTTTGGATGCCAGCGATGGGATGATGACGGACATGCTGTTTCTTCCCCCGGGAGACCAGATGTACGTTTGCACAATCTCTGTGTTGTACATCTCGTCTTTCTGAACCCGGCTCTGAGTGTTGTGGAACAACAACCAAGCAAAAACCGAAAGGACAGCTGATTCTTTGCCTATAATACGTCACGGATTTCTTTTCCTTTCATGATATGTAAATGCCATCACATTTAATGTACTGTTTTTTTTCTTATGGTTTCAATATGTTTAGTACTGTTGTTTCTAACACACTATAAGTATACAACTAAAGTGTATAAGGCCATAATGTAGTCACAAAATTTGCATGAGAGTAAGAAGCTCTTTTATACTTTTTTAGTTTTATTTATTTATTTATTTTAATATTGTGTTTAAGATCATGCTGCATGCTGAAGGTTGTTTCCAAGGTTTTGCTGTACCATACCACCTGCTAGCCATGTACAATTTCAGAGGACGCTCCCTTCCCCATCATTGTGGTAAATTCTGAAGCAAACATAAAGCAAGGTGATTTAATATGTTTTACAAATGTTTCAAAAGAGCTCCCTGAAGTTTTACCTAAGGTGGAGAACTTGTGCAACCTCTCTAGAGAGACTGACATGTAAGATATATTCACGAGCCATTACATCACTCTGATTCTCTGTACCTTAAAAAAAATGCTCTGAAGTTTAGTTTCTGAACAAAAAAGGAAAAAAAAGTACAGGGACAGATGTCATTTTTTAAAGTTAAATGACATTCTACCTTCTGTCTCCTGGCAATTGTTCTTACTTTTTACCATTTCGTCTTGTAACATGAATGCCACCTTTGATACTATAGATCACCTACCGTATTGTACCAAACAAATATAAAGTGAATAAAATAGGTCATACCAATTAAATTAATTTATGAATTTATATTTCAAGTTTTCAAATGTGTGTATATACAGTACATGTATATATTTATACCTAAAAAGGTATAGATATATATTGATGCTTATTATACTGACTAAATAGTTGTAGGACATTCTGCAGAGCATTACACATTTTTTTAATTAAATAATAATGAATAAAAAAAACACCTTTCTTGTTTTGACTGGCAGTTTTGTATACATTAATTTTGAAAATGTTTTTCTTCTCGTATAATGGCAATAAAATGATGAAATGATTAGACAATAAGCTTCTTCAAAAGAGTGAAATTAATTTCCACAATACAATTAACAAAAGAAACAATGTTTGACTCCCTTTGGAAAATTATCAAATTAAAATAAGCTGCAGCTTGTCGCCAGAGTATACTGAAATTGTAATAATATTTTATTTCTTTGAGATATGGAAAATACCGCTAACTCCCTCAGCAGAAATCCAATTCTCAATCATTCCCAGTGCACAAAATTATCACTGTTTTAATAACAGATGAATTAATTAATTTAAATCATTATAGACTTACAGTGATTGGCTTAATTTTATAATGTTCTGTCACAGGAAAAACTGAGTGTAGCCATTCTACCTAATATAAAGCAAACCCGTTGCAGTTTCTAATGAGAGTCAGAAAGAAATATCTACACCACAAAGAAACAAGTGCCACTGAAAGCTGTGGCAGTGGTTTAGCCCTCATCTCATACAGGTTCCCTTTTGGTGTTTCCTCCCTGCGTTTGACCTCTGCTACCAGCAGTCCTATGTGTGATTAGCGAGTCTTCGTTTCTGACTTTTATTTTGGTTTGCCGGATTATGGTTCCCGGATTAGTTTGGCTTTTACAGTATCTTGCAGACTTCTTGCTTTCATTTTGTGTGGTGAACTTTGACCTGAGTTTATTCCTCATTAGTACTGCTATGCTTTCAAATCTCCGGTTGAGGCCTTCCTTGAGTTACTTTGGCTACCGCTTCTAGATCATAGCTAGCTTTAAGACTTCACCATTACTGGCTTCTCCTGATTCCACTGGGGGGACCTGATGAGGGTTGTAGGTAGAAAACACTTAATGGCATAAACAGGCCATTTCATGTCTGTTTAAAACTCAAATACACTGTCATATTCAATACCTCTCACTATTATTCAAAAAGCAGAATTACACCAACATAACAACTGGGTCAGGTGCATTTATAAAAGTCTGAATAGAAATATTAATAAAATATGGACAAAGAATAAAGAATATAAATGCTAATTCATTTACAAAAATAGATAGTAAAAACAGAAATTTGTGAGTGGAAATGTACTGTATATAAGCTTTCCTGAAGGAATTTTATAACAGGCAAATGGGGTAAGATGGTTTTGAAGTACATGGACAACTTTAATTAAATACTGCACATTCATTTGCGATTGGTTAGCTCTGAAAAGTGAAACATGATTAAAAAAAAAAGCTGTAATGGCAGAACACTTCAGCACTTTTAATTTCAAAATATACCTGCTGTACATATATTGGAATAGAGTGCCAAGCTGAGCCGTGTTTTCTGGAACATGTCGGTCTTGTTCAGGTTGACATATCTGCTATTGGACTTGTGATCGTTTTTTTTTTTTTTTTTTTTTTTTAATTATCCGGAAGTGTTTATGTACCTGAAAGTCAAAAATGTATCACCATTTCATTTGTTAGGCGCCTGGTAAGAACATGTGGGACAGGAAGTAGGTAGAGTGCTCAGTGGGACATTGGCTCCTTTAGTAAAGTTCAAATTCACACAGACAGCTTTCTCCCGTTCTGAGGTACACGCACAGACTGTCAGCTCGTTTGGATATTGTCAAAGTAACAGAGGAGATGGGTGTGTCCTTTACAACATATTCCTGGGCTTGTAAAACATTCACCGTGCATAAAACACTCATTATCAGAATTATTAAGAATCATAATACCCCAAACACCTTTCTATTGAGGAAAATGTGCATGTGTAATTTAATATGTTGCACCTGAAAATATGTACACCAGGTTCGTAAGGAAATTGCCCTTGTTACAGGTATCTACAGATGAAATTACAGTGCATGGTTGTAAATTTGCAGTTTTTTTCTCTTCACATACAGCACTATTTTTTCCATTGTGATTAAGACATAAATATACTGTTATATTATATTATAGCACTGTGTAACTGTCACACCTGCCATATCTGATAACATTAGCATTATATAAAGGGTTTAACAAAAGCGTGATGTAACTGAACAAAGCAAGCCATGTGCTTATTAGAATAATATGACTAATGCTTCCTAAACATTTAAAAGCAAATGTTGTTATTATTATTATTAATAATAATAATAATAATAATAATAATAATAATATCCACGAAAAGCAGAAGGAGAGTTTTTTTTGCAATGCAGTAAAATTTTTTAACTTTCAAAATAGGATAAAATGCAGACTAAGGCAGGTTTTCATTGAAGGTGTCAGTGTGAACACACTGTATAAGTTCAGCATCATATACCTCATGCATAGTTTCTTCATTTTTCATACTCTCCCCTTTTTTATATTCCGCCCCATAACCGTCTCCCTGTAAAAATGACGAGGCGTGTGCCAGGAAGACTACACCGACAATTCAAGACCTTGTAAAAGGGCTGCTCTCTTCACATCGATGTGCTAATTAAGCAACCAGAGACTTCCAGGTACCTGACAGGCCTCCATTCTGGGGGCAGCGGAGAATGCCTGATTTACACCTAGCCTCGCTCACTCGAATGACGCCGGTTTTGTTCCGCCGCCCAGGGTTCTTGCTGAACATCAACTAGTGGTGTCTGCATTTGAAATACATTCCAAACAGGACAATGAAGGGTAAGTGAAACTGTATTTACGAACTGAACCCAAACTAAAGAATTTTTTTAAAGTAGCCTAACCTTTCAGGTTCTCCACTGATTTGTTTAAAATCTCATAACCATTTTAAAGTATCCCTACAGTTTAATAAAAGTTCCCATCCTCTGACTTAAATATAAAAATATATATTATCAAGGATTGTACCATTTGCCGTTATTGAAGTCCAACATCACTTACTCGCCACGCTTTTCGTTGCTTGTTATTTGACACAGTTTATTTTTGTTACTGTGTAAGTCAATATTAAGGCCAAGACATGTCCAAAAAGGAAATGAAAATGACAAATTACAGACAAATGGATAATTAATGCATGTATGAATGTACCAAATGCATTTTAGATATGACGGCCAAAAAATATATTAGGGAATTGAAGACAATATTTATCAGCCTACTCTAATTTGGTTTGGCCAGGCAAAGATTTACAATGTTATTGTGATCCCTGGTCAAATTATTTTTCTTTTTTTTCTATAATAATGATTTCATTTCCATATAAAGCATCCAAAGCATTGATCATTTTGAAATAACAAATTCAGTTTTCTATTATAAATAATCATCTATTAGTACTTTAACTGTTTTCTGAATATCTTCATGATTAGTTTAAAAAAAAGAAATACAATTTAGGAAGCAGATTTTCTGCAATTCAGTTGGACAAGATATAAGGTCAGCTGGGCAATCATGTAGACCCCTGTTGTTCAACATAAGATTTTACTGTCTCTCCATCTGGCAAATTTGGCTAAATAATATAAAAATAAAGTAGAAGAAAGACTGAAAAGATAACAAACCTGCAGCAGATGCAATTGCCACGCAACACTGGAACATACCATAGGGGTTTGGGGGGTGATGAAAGAGAGAGAGAAAAAAAACAAATGTAGTCCAACAACATGCAAAAGCACGACAGCACCGTAAAAAAGCGGGGTCCAATCAAGAACCCTCATCTATCATTGATCTGGTAATATTTAATTAAAATGTGCATGAAAAGGTTATATGTATGGCCAGTTTACCAAAGAAAGAAAGAAAACACAAGTATTTTCACTTAGACGGTTATGTTCCGGTAGACACTTTCATTTCCACCAATGGCTATCAGACTCCATAAAGAGCCTCTTTATGCTGGGGTATTTATGGCCTACTTTCCTAAATTCTGAAAAACAATTTACAATTTTATCAGTGTTTTCATATTTGCCTGTCCTAACTTGTATCATTTGCTGAGCTCTTGTTTATTGGTTTGCTTTTATGGGTTGTTCAAGTCATGCTCTTGTGTCTCCAGGATTGCTCCACATTTGTTCTGTTCTCTGTGCTGGCTGTTGTAGCTTTTGCAGTTTCCTTTGGGATAAATAAATTTCCTGTCTTTCTGCATGGGAGTGTTCAGCAATACATTAGTGGATGGAAAATCTGAACATTTTGAAAATGCAGTCCTTAGGCAGTCCTGAATGTCATGAAATAAATAATCTAAACTATAAAGTATACAGTTACAAAAATCATTCCAGAACTGTTTTGATGGGATATACAAAGATTATCCAATGTTACCAGTTCAACAGGGCAGCAACCCAACAAAAGGTTTTTACACACACACACACACACACACACACACACACACACACTGCTGAAGTATATTACATTTGACAGTTAACCCCAGGTATCTAAAACAATAAATAATTTAGGCAAACAGTCTTTGTGACTGTGTGTTATGTAAAATTTAGATTGTTTTTTTTCTTTGGTTCAGAACTGATGTTTGATACTGAATGCCGTGAAAATAATAAAAAAAAAAAGTAGCCAGTACACCACACAAATGAGTGGCTATATATATTTTATTTAGACAGCTTATAACCAGGGCCCTACAGCTGAAGTGCTGCAGGACTTGTTCTCACATCCCAGAGTCTCATGTTTTGTTTGTGGTATCTTAATTTGAATATTCATTTCCATTACTTATTTCTCAACAAATCACGCTGACATCAAAGATGTACTTAAAATATTGTGAACTGCAGCACATTATGATTTAATTCAGTAATAACTCAGGATTTGATTGGCTGGTAACGCACACAGCACCGGCCGTTGTGGTTTCTTACTAATCCATGAGTCCAGGTCCAGAGCTGGCCACATGGAGCCAGAAGATCAAGACAAGCTGGGTTTAAACCAGTGGATTATCTGAAACTCAGGACTGCAAACAGAAGCTCTCAGCTGTGACATAAATGTTACTACGTCCTTCAAGATTACAGAGGGCACACAAACACACACTCTTGTATTAATAAAAAAAGAGCTAAAAGCCAGACCTCTCTTTTAACAATGAGCATGACACCGCACACATATGGTTTGATAGTCCTACCTATAATATATTTCATGATGAGGAGGATGATTATTCTGACAATGATTATTTTTTTTATCATCTTTTTATTATTAATGTGACAATAATTCATTCATTCATTCTCTTAACCTCTTAGTCCTGGTGAGGGTCTCAGGGAAGCTTGGAGCCTATCCCAGAGCACATAGGGCACAGGGCAGGGGACACCCAGGGCAGGGCGCCAACCCACAACGGGCAATTTGGACACACCAATCAACCTAACCTGCATGTCTTTGGACTGTGGGAGGAAATCGGAGCACCCGGAGTAAACCCGCCAAGCACAGGGAGTACACGCAAACTCCACGCACACAGACCCAAGGTGGAAATCGAACCCCAAGCCTGGAGGTGCGAGGCAACAGTGCTAACCACCACACCACTGTGCTGCCTATGTGACAATAATGATCACAATTATTTCTTAATGTAGTTAAAATAAATTAATTTTCATTTTGCTTCCTTTTATAAGAAGGTTGCAATGTAAATGCATTAAAGACGCACAGCCAGACAACATGGGTGTACTCTCTCATTTCCCACTGACAAAGCAATTTGTACATCGTGCTGCCCAACATTAACTCCGTGTGCACTCATCGGCTCACAAATAATTCTAACTAAATCGTAGTATGAGGAAGCGTGGCAGAGTGGATACAACTCCTAATAACTGTAACATAACAGCAACGAGTGTAAGCAAGGGTGTGAACAATGTAAGAGGAATTGATGCTTTAATTCAAATTTTCATTTACTACACTGCATAAGTGAAATAAAATATAAAATCCGACAAGGTTATACAGACCAAATCAACAACAGCTGCCATAGTGCTTAAAAGCCCAGTCTGTACTCGCTCTGGGAAAATGGAAGGCCATAGTAAGTCTTTACCCCCATACTCCCCACAGCAAGAGACCACTTAGTACACACTCAGAGGATGGTCACCTGGGTGACTGGGGAATAGGGGAGAAGAGTGTGTGCGTGTGCGCGTGTGTGTGTGTGTGTGTGTGTGTGTGTGTGTGTGTGTGTGTGTGCGCATGTGTGTATGTGTGTTTCTATTTCTGTTTCTGTGTCTGTGTGTGTGTGTGTGTATATGTGTTTCTATTTCTGTTTCTGTGTGTGTGTGTGTGTGTGTGTGTGTGTGTGTCAGGGGGGTTGGTAGGTTTGGAGGAAACTATTTTTTTAACAATTTTTTAAATATGCTGTTTCAGAGTCAACTATTTCTTTTAAAGTACACTTTAAGAAACATCATAGCAATTTTTTTATGTTTTCAGTTACATACTTATCTAGTTCATGCAGATGTAAATGTAACAAAGAAGGTATGTAGTACACACATTTTATTTAAACTTTATTAAAACATTTTTTTGTGTTGAAAACCCATGTCATGGCAATGAGGTTAGGATACCTATTGGGTATAAAATCAGATCCATTATGTTACATGTCCCTATCCAGTACACTGCTATCCAGTTAACATTAACCGGTTTTCTCAAGATAGTGGTACTGGTTATACTGGTGGGTTAGCCTGGAATATTAGTAACGTTCACACAATATTTAATGCTCACATCTTTTATTCAAAGTGCAAGCCATAATATTGTTATAAACATTAAATCACCCAACATAAAGTCAGATATATATACACACACACACACAGAGGGTCCCCAATGGTTCGACTTATGATTTTTCGATCTTACGATGATGATAGCAATATGACAAAATTGTAAAAATATTTTAAATTTCACACAATGGGCAAACGTAGCAGCATATGCGGTACAATACATTGGGACGCTACCGGGATGTATGCATCTCCCGCCTTGTGACATGCCTAACTCTCGCCAGTGATCGACAGAGTTCGATTGTCTCGCTGTTAGAGCACATATTTATTTTGTCTCGACTTACAATGTTTTCGAGTTACAATGGGGTTTTTGTTATGCATCGCCATTTGTCGGGGACTACCTGTGTGTGTGTGTGTGTGTGTGTGTGTGTGTGTGTGTGTGTGTGTGTGTGTGTGTGTGTGTGTGTGTGTGTGTGAGAGAGAGAGAGAGAGAGAGAAATTGTATCACAAATTCACTTGCTTTTTCTTGCTTAACTGAATTATTACACTGAAATATAAGTTTTTCTGGAGGGATTCTGCTCCTTCTATTTTTACTGCACTAATTCTAATAAAATATTTAAATAAAATATACTTTTAAACAATCCGCACCTCCTTCTGGGAGTCCTAAGACCCATAACAAGACTTTGAGAAAGAGGATTATCTACACCTGAACCTGGCCCTTTGTATGAAATGTAATCCAATTTGGATAATTGAATATTATTGGGCAGGTTAAATTTATAGGTCTCATTATCTTGCATGAACTGACGGTATTACAGCTCTTTGTTGTATTACAAAGTCCGAGCAGCAGTTCAAAGCACAGGTCCCTTATCTAAGGGAATATGACTGATTTAACAAATTTATGAGACCCGTATACAGTCATTGCACTGAATCCGTCATACGAGACCTTGATTACAAAACCTGCACTCGTTGGTGGTGACAAGGTCATCTGAGAACCGAGCATTAATCTTCCTAAGTGCGGGAAATAGCATTTCATTGCTCTTCCAGCTGAATTTATTTTTTATATGTATGTTGCTTATTACAATACATTGGGTTTTAATGAATGAGTAGCATTCTCCATTTAATTTTATATGCGCTCATATTTGTTTTTTTTTTTTAACAAACTGCCATCTCATTCAGTGCAGTTTCAATGATTTTACTATAAACACAACAGTTAATAAAAACGTTTCAAAAAGCCACAATCACGTGTGTGTCTACCAAATGCAACAGTCATGGCATCATATTACGAATTAAGAAAAAAAGATAAGTATGATATTTAGTTGGGGAAAAGTTAACCAAAGGCAAAAACAGCTGCCATCAAACATGATGTGTCTCAATTTTAAGATCTAAAATCGTTGATCTTAAATTGTAATGAAAAACAGCTAATGGTTTGTTTTGAACTTCATCAGTTAAATGGTCAAAATCTACTGTGGCAAGATAGAGCTCATAATGGTGAAATAGCTTAGTGACGACATGAAACTCAGCACAACAGGAAACAATACAGTCGTACCGTTCATAAAAAATAGTCCGAATCACCCTCATTGTGCTGTTCATGTACAGTTTAGTTTTGGAAATAAGTTCTTGGTAGAAAGCGTAAAGATACAGGTACTTACACAGATACAGATTCTCAGAGGAAAAAATGTAAACAAAGAATGCAAGTGTAGTACACAACAAAGTGTACTTTTAAACATGACACACACACACACTCACACACACACACTCACACTTAAAATGCATATGACAATTGTTATATAGCGTATCCAGTGTGCTACATACCTTCCTATGTCTACCTTTCTATTTTCATTTACTACACTTCAAAATATGATTAATCAAAATTAAAACAAACAGGATACACACAGGCACTTTAATTATGCAAATTGTGATGCAGAAGACATCGTTTTAGCCATGCAGGTCCTGGTAAAACAATTATCAGTGAACCGTTTAAAGACCTGTCAGGTGTGCCTTTAGGTGATGTCACCATCACATACGTGCTGTGAAGGTCAAGTCTGCTCCCCCTTTCCCTAATTGCACAACAACACTGAAGTTAATCTTTTACTGACTTCCCTGACGACCCTTAAAATGAAAACATGCCCCGCCCTAATTAGTTCCATATTGTGTTTGCTTATTGTTACTGCATCTGATGCAACTGCCACAAGTGGTGGATGAATCCCATTTGTAACAATACGCAAAACCTCAGGAAGCTTTAAAGGATTAAAGAACTCCAGATGTTAAGTGAGGAAGCCAGATATTTCGGCTTGATGCCCAGCTGTTTTGGGGATTTATCATAAAGCATTTGCAGTTTCTCTACAGTTCATTTTTTTTATTCTCCATATTAACAGATGGATTAAAATGTGTTTTCTTAAGACATTTAGTGCTGGCTATGAACAGACGTGTGGTATTTATAAGTAGTCAGGGTCAACACAGAGGGGTGGAAACCAAGACTGACAGGGGCTCTCAAAAATGAGAACACAGAATCTTAATATAACAATATAACATAATATGTTTAATGGGGCCCGAAAGCCAGTCAGTAGTCAAGCGTATTTTGGGTCATTATCTTTTAAAAATGATGCATAAGTTTATGTAGTTTTGAAGCAGTACTTTGCCACAAGTCCATAAGTGTTTGTCTTCAAAGAAATATGACTTGTGCAAAATGGCTTAGTCTTTTGATGACTGTATGTTTACTTTGTGTCTTACATGCTTTCTTTCAAGTAAATAAATGCTTGCTTTCTTTCAAATAAATAAATAACATTAGTTAATTAAAAAGGATAACCGAAATCTAAAGTTTTCGTATTTATTCAGGAGTATCAAATCACCAAACTGAAATAGACCTTTATGGGGAACAGGATGTTGTGCTTGTTCCTATACATGCATCTGAAAGGATACAGGCTGTGGTTCTTAAACACAGTTAGCAAACCAATGCAAAGCCTCATAGCTGATGAGATTGACCTACAGGTGTCCACAAGGCACCCTTTTAAGCAATATTTAGACAGTGTTGTACTGCAGGGACTACCACATTGCTCTGAAAATGGTGAGAAAAATGCAATTAACAAAGGAAGCCAAACAAACTATTATAATCCTTAAAAATGCAGGTCTTTCGTACATATGGAGAATTTGGTTTTGGAGGCAGTGCAGATGAAGGGATGATTGTGTACGTAGGTAATGTTTTAAAAAGTTATCTTAACAAACTATCGTTAACTTGCTTAGAAATGTTTTGAATGGATTGCAGATAAACATACTGATGTTTTTTTTCTCTTATACAGGCAAAGATAGTGGTAGCCCATTAACTGAAATTAATTGAGCGTCTGGAAACACTTGTGGGGATGGAGGGATAGCAGTATGAGCATTTTGTGTGTGTGTGTGTGTGTGAGACAAAGAGAAAGAGAGTGAGAGAGAGGTAGGGAGAGGGAGGGAGGGAGGCCCCAGTTCATACATTTGTGGGAGTGTACAATATTACATGATAATAGATTATTATTATTTTTTTTTACTTAACAACCAGATGTTGTTGTGATTATTTGTTAATTTGACAGATGTTCTTTGGAGCAAGTGTCAAAGGCGGCACAGAGAGAAGCATAATTGCATAAGAGAAAGAACAACGACCAAACAATTTATGGCAGTAAGTAGCGCTGAACTGAAGCAAGAGCTTCAAACACTAATTCAGCTGCGTGTTTGGAGGGCAGTGACAGGAACCTTTTATTTATTGTGAAATGTACAAAAATAGATTTTACCTGTACATGAGATACTGGAGACAGATCTGTAACTGTAAACTGGCAGCTATTGTTCAAAACAGATGGACAACAAGGGAGTGTATTGCCTCTGTGTGCAACTTAGGCAATAAACAAAGCATATACAGTAAATGTGTGCAGTTTTATGGAGTTATTATTACTGCTTGTTTGCTTTATATGAACTGTTGAAGAAATACAAAGGCTATACTAACACAAATGTAGTAACTGATGTAACTATCTGATGAGACTATGCACAGTAATGTAAAAAAACCCCCTAGTAATGTAAACACTCCCCTGCCCTGGGTGTGCCCTGCCCTGCACCCTGTGCCTCCTGGGATGGGCTCCAGGCTTCCAGCAACCCTGAATTGGACTAGTGGTATGATAGTGGTTCAGTATATAATATATATACTAAAATGAATGTCTCAGAACAATTACATTTCATTACCCATACATGACAAATAAAGTCAACATGAGGAAACGTTTACTCAGGAGAGGAAAAGATAAACAGATTTGAGTTTAAGCCTGTTGGTGAACAGAGCCTGAATCCTGCTGGAATGTTTAGTCAGTGCCTTCCTGCTAAAGGACATGTATATTTTTCCAGTGTGATACACTTTGAAGGTGACCTGCCCACTTGCAGCCCATGTGGTGGTTTAATGTGGCCTGTCTGCTTCCTCTGGAGGTGGCAACAGTTTCCCTAGTATATGATTATGATAGATAGTATAATACAAAATTAAATTTCCTTTTAATCTCTGTTATGTAACTATGCTAAATTGCATTGCAATTACTGTAGCAATTATCTAAGGCAATCTTTCTAACAGCATTTTTTTTATCATTTTATATTTCATTTTACTGCTGAATATTTACTGATGAAATTTCGGTTAAGCGCCTCGCTTAAGGGTATTTTATATAGAAATCATTCAGAGTAATTTACTGAATACAGTGAATTAATTAATATTAAACCATATATAGAGAATTTATTATGTACAGTTTATATAATAAACATAATACAGAGGTTGACATAATCAGTAAATGAATTTGGTTGTAAAACCGGTAATACTAAATATTAGCATATGTTCATAATGATACCTAAAACAATGAAATGTTAACAGTTTTATATCCCTGTTATGAAGACTAAGAACAGAAAACGGTGTGTTTACAAAGGAGCTCGTAAACAAAACGAAAAAGCAGAGCTGCGAGACCAAGAGGCGACCATCACAGAAGTAGAATCTATTATGTTCTCATCACATGAGGTCCAACAGACTGTTTAACAGAAGTGTGAGCAGGTAGGCTATGGGCAAAATAATTAACAAAACCCAAGCTAACTGAGCATAAAATGCACATGACAAAAATGAGCTTCCCTAACAAAGAAAGAAAATGTAATGTGTACAACTGCTGTGGCTGTCTGTCCTGACACAGGTATCTCCTCCATCTTCAGAACTGGTAGCACTGGGCAACACACACACATCATCCTAGTGTTTCCCATATATAGGTTGTTTTCATTATTGTCTCAGAAACAAGCCTGCCTAAAAGAAAAGTCTATTCCGGCCACGGCGACAAAAGGCAGCGGGTGCCCGCTCCTCTGGCACTGAGAGTTGCCCCCCCCCTCTGATCTCCTGGCCCCAAATTCCCAGGCTCACGATCGGCGATGCCATCTGCTCCGCCACCCGCTTGTGTCAGCGTGTTGGAGCTGCGGCCGGAACAGCCGCTCGTCTCCTCTATAAAACAATTTTGGTCTTTCCATGCCCACAGCGGGCCATTCAGTGACGGGCCATTGATCTCTCCTAGGCGCAGAGTAATGCCAACAGGAAAATTACCAGATAAACTACGTCCTCCAACACACTCCAGGAAGAGCTTCTCCTGCATCTGAATACATGTTTGTAAGACAAATTAACGAGATGCTGCAAACATACATGATTCTGTTTTCAAATTGTTTTAGTGTGCACTTGGATCTCATCTTTGAAAATATAGTTTATTTAGCTTGCCGTTAGAGGCGCCTTCGCGCTCTCAGCGACATATTTCCCCGCCCAGTTTTTCGGCCTCAGGTGCAATGTGTCTGACAGTCCAGAGTGCTAAGCAGCAGGGACAGTCCTTCCATGCTAGCAGGCCACGGTGATGCAACTCACATCCACATACAGTATATTACACAGTCTCTGTAAAGTACATTAAAATAATACAACCTTATAGTCGTTGTTCTCTTAAAAGTTTTAAGAGATCTGGTAGAATATTAGAAGACAGAAAAAGAGAGATTGGAAGGAATTAAATTCAAAACAAAGAATTTCTAACTGGGTTTGTGTCCAAGTACTCCGGTTTATATAATATGCTTTTTACTAAAATATTTTATGTAAATCTAATTCTAAGTTACAAAAGTAGTTCCAGGTTTTGCATTTGTATAAGCGTGTAACTGAATGCCTTTTTAATATGGTGGTCTGCTTTTTATTGCTGCACCATAGTAGTCTCCAAAAAAGAATTTGTCTGTACACATGATGGTGTATGTGACGTGATGCTGAGTTGCACTGAATTACTGAATATGCCAGATTATTAGAAGGTCAAAGCCATCCATTATAGTTATGGAGGGGGAGGGGTGGGGGGCGCTGGGGAGAAGAATCCTTGTGAACTTATTTCACAGGAGGAGATATAACAGCAAAAGATGTCCGAGATGTAGGTCATTGCAGATGATGACAAATAGACATTTCTTCAGGAAGCGCAGACTTTGCCTCGCAAACAGAGAACCATTTCCTGCTATAAAAGACAGAAAAGGGCAACAGTCAAAAATCATTGCTGTTTCATCGGAAAAACAATGCAAACAATTGAGTCAGATATTTTATTTACGTACATTACGGATATCAAACACGTTTGCAAATATGTTAGTTTTAGGCCATGATACCGTTTAATTCCCAGACCCTCAAGGGAGTACAAATTTGTATCGTTTTTTTTTTACTCATGTTCTGTTTCCACATTATGTGAATTTTTCGTGTACTAATTAACGAGTAAACACTTAATCATGTCCCACTAAAAAGACTTAGTTTACAGTCCTGTACCCTCATAGCTTTGCACCCCCCCACCCACCCCTAGAGAATGTCAGTGACAGAGTTGTAAATTGCAAACCGTTTACATGGCAGTACTACGATTACTGTCCCAGGCCTGCAAGGGGCCAAGGGGGAAAAAAAAAAACTTGCTAGTTCATCTGCATGGCTAATTAACACAGCAAGCACATTGAAAAAATAGGTCAACAGATCTAATGACTATGGAGCTCAGGAGGAACAGTTCTGGTGGCTTCCTGTGACCTGAAGGACACGTCTGGCTCAGACTAACGTGATGTCAGATTGGCATTCTAAAGATTAGGATGCAAAACATTAAGGTGTTTGTAAAGCCTTACTGTTAATCAAATCTATTTTCAGGACATGTATGAAAAGATGACAAAAGGTGCAGATAAGCACAGACAGAAAGAACGAAAGGGGTTAGGAAACTCACAAGGACTCAGAAGAAATAAAAAAGATGCCTGAAACATCAAAGCAAATTCTATCTAATCTTGAACTTTTGATTAGAATGTAAAATACTGCAGAAAACAGAGTATTTATTCAAATGCCATGCTTTAAATGGATGCAAGGCTGGAAAGTCAGAGTGGAAAGGCAGCTGTACACCAATGAAGACATTGCTTTTCATTACTAACAATGCACATTCTTTCCCTGTCCATTTCAAAAGCTCAGACACTAAATCCAAAAAGTAGAGTCAGCTATAAGAGAACAGCACGCAGTTTGGAACACAAAAGCATTTCTTTTATATGTGCACTTTCTGCTCTCATGTGCATGTTAACAATGGTAGCTGAATAATGCAGTCTGCCCAAGTCCTGATTTACTGATTTTCAGTGAAAGAAGGAAGGAAGGACATAAGGTAAAAAAGAAAAGAGAGAGGTAGTAAAGACAGGAAGGAAGGAAGGAAAAACAGGTGAGAGAGAGGTAGCCAAGACAGGAAGGAAGGAAAGATGGAAGGAAGGAAGGATGGAAGGAAAGAAGAAAGGAAGAGAGGGAAATAAACTCAGGTATTACAGAAAATTTTAATTAGTATTAGACAAAACATGAAAGCAAGTAAAGGTGGTTCCCAGTATATGTAACTAATGGATTGAGTAACACTTACTACAACTCAGTTGTAATTTCCTGGATTGATATGGAGTTCACATGAAACTTGTGATAAATGGATGATAAAAGTAAACATTTGTTGAACTTTGCACGTAAATTTTATGC
Source organism: Chitala chitala (assembly GCA_025773905.1). NCBI lineage: Eukaryota > Metazoa > Chordata > Actinopteri > Osteoglossiformes > Notopteridae > Chitala > Chitala chitala. The sequence goes on along the minus strand of JABJVR010012831.1, from coordinate 68,224 downwards.
AGTGTTGCGTTTTTTTTTCCATAAATACAGATTTGCATAAATTAGAATTACGTATTTAGAGAACTGACTGTATAAGTAATGAATAAGATGTACATCTTCTATCAACTCAGATAAGTAAAACATAAAAAAATCTAAAAAGTTACAATAAATTGATATATAATGTGTTTAGTTTAATTAGAAACCAGTCAGACTGATAGACTGGTCCACATAGCCAAGCAAAGCCTGAAGTAGTTATGGATAAATATGGACCACTAACTGTTACCACACTGCACCTCCAAGCTGCTGCATTTTTAACAGTGCCCCTGTCTCATATGCTGAATATGTATTACTTTTTTAAATATGCTTTATAGGTTTTCATTATTGTATTCTTCCTGAACACTTGTTGTTCCATGTTACCACCACTTATTTTTGTTGCCTTTAAAACCTTACTGGGTTCAATGCTAAACATCCATCCATCCTTTTGCATCACCGTCTTATCCAATTCAGGGTCGTGGGAAGCCTGGAGCCCATCCCAGGAGTCACAGGGTGCGGGGCAGGGGACACCCTGGGCAGGGTGCCAATCCACCATAGGGTGATGCTAAACAGTATAACTGAAATATTGGGACGTTTGTTGTTTAGTGTTATTGACCTGAGTACTGTTTCATTCTTTCTATGGCTTATTGTCAGAATGACAACATAGTTGTCCTTATTCTTATCCTTAAATGTGGTAGAAGATGATTAAATTTTTTTTTTTACTTCTGTTAACTTTCTGGTAATTCTACCATCAATGGCAATATACACCTGTACTGAGCATTCCTTTTAAAATCTTTTTAGCCTCATACTATCAATTAATGATTGTTAAATTCAAAAGTGACAGAAAATGTATTTACATGAGGCATCCCTCATCAGTTTCTCCACCGTGTTTCTTTTAATATCTCCACTTGCACAGTGTATGATTCATCCATCCACACTTTTCCCATCAGTAGCTTAATTGTGAGCAAGAATGTACAAAGTCAGTGATTTTCAGGTCACGAGTAGAAACCAGAAATAGAAAAATTGGCAGATGGATCAAGACTGCCCAAAAAATTTGTAGGACTATATACCTACAGAAGTTTGAAAAGTGCTATCTTCAAAAGTAGGTTCAGAGGTACAAATTTAGACGTACAAATCATGTTGAAAGCAAAGTACTTTAGATCTGATATTTCTACTAAACATAGAAATATTCAGAAAGAAACCCAAGCAGATTCATGTCAGTTTGCGCCTGGGGATCTCAAAATTAAGAAATTCACTGGAACACACAAATAGTGAATGTTTTCTACACCATCTGGTTTAAACATATCCCAGTGGAACTATTCTGAGCATCTGATAAAAGTAGGGTATAGCTTTCAGATTTTTCTTCCTTGAAGAGTCAATGATGTACACTGCTGTATGACACTGTATAGTGTTTCCACACATCACACTCTTCATGTGTTATCTGATGATAATTGGTTGGTCAATGCAATGCATTCTTTACAGACATTAGTAAATGCACAAATTAATCAGGCCTTTTCTTTTTTGCACATGGGACCTTCTGAAGGTCATTGCCTTATGAGGAGTAGTAGTTAGCTCGCCACATTTTCAGAGAAGACACACTAGGACAAGATTGTTCAAAAGCAAGTGGAATTTCCTATGAGAGACCTATAACAAGGGATATTGTCAGTTAAAAAGTTTGTCAAAGTGCTACATGTGAATGTATCCCTCTGAGCATTGCTACAAAAGCTAAATTATTATTATTTAATGTATGTATACTAAGAATTTTACAAGAGTCTAGAGTTATTTTTAAGATATTCTTCCCTATCCAGGAGAAACAGGGCAGATGAAGGTACTAAACAGAATTAATTTTAATAAGAAGCATATCCGGCTAACAGCCTGATCTTGCTGCTTTTAACTATTGGAGGGAGTGTCTCTGAGCCACAGCTATAGAGCTCTATGATTGGTCCACTGTTGCACCTATGACGGAGAGTGTCATATACCTGTTTGGTTCTCCTCCCATTTTAATATAACATTTTCTATCATCTGTTAATGTTGGATGTTAGTATTGCTATTATCCTTATTAGCAACAGTTTTGTGTTGTTGCTTAGAAAAATTAACACAATAAACCTACATTATACTTTGGAGAGGTGAGATATTACAGTAAATAACTTTGTCCATAAATATTGCTATTATCGCAATCTGTTAGAGAGTGTAGCTACACAGATTCTGACCACACAGATCATCCGATCTCCTGATGTCACACGAGTTTGAAGTGTGCTGAATGTGACCTTTTTTCTAAGAGTAAGTGGCAGCATCTAGCATGATAATCAAAAAAGCATAATCTGCGGGTTGTTGATTCAAATCCCACTGCATGCAGGTTGTTGATTCAAATCCCACTGCATGCCTTCCCAGTGTACACTTGAGGCCCACGCGCAGTCAAACAGTCAGACGTGCTCCAGTGAAACAGACTGTGAGCTACTTGAAAGAAAGAAATAAATAATTTGAAAGGAAATATTCAAATGTAATTATTTAAATTCTATGCATTCTAATTGTTTTATTTGACCAGAATAAATTGATTGGGAATGAGCTGTCATTTCCACTGATGATTTAGGCTTTGACCAGATTCGCATTAACATCATAGTAGGTTGTGGAAATGGACCAAAATAAAATCTATCCAAATGACAGTGAAAGAACTGGATTTGTATTCTAACCAGTAAGTGCAACAGTTTGTGTTGTTGTTTAAAAGAATAAAGGTAATAAATGTAATTATACTTTGAAAAGGTGAGACTTAACAGTAAATAACTTTGTCCATAATTCCACTTTAAGCAGTCAACAGATATTGTGTACTCAGAAATGATAAAATGGTAACTTTTAAATTAAAGAAATGCTTTTTGAAGATTTCCTTTCTTGAAAGCAACATTTTCTTGCAAAATTATTAAATGAGTCACTTTTAGAAATGCACACGTGGGTTGGGTAAAACTTTGGCAAAGGTGTAGTTAGTTTTTAAAACTTTACTGAATATGTGTGAACTAAAAAATGAAACAAGATACAATTGAGTATTTATTGTGTCTCTCCTTTGCACTGGAAACACAATGACTCAAGCACACGACTCAAGGTTTTGTTTCATTCAGTGACACTTTGGAAATTAATGCCATCCTCAGTGGACTTTGCTGGAGGAAAAATCCACAGCCAAATAAATCACCCCACGTGAGCCCACATAACCCAAATTATGACAGGCTTTTTAGTCTTCTGGTGCAATAGTGCATCTGTTGCATTTGCTACTGAAATATAGTTTCAATGGGCCAGGTCATGGTGATTTGTGGGGGTTTCAAAATACAATGTATCAGAGTACAATTGATTTTGCTGCATATCTTCTAGCATCTACAACCATGAGGTGTGTAACATGGCAAAACAGTTAGAGAGTAATGGCAAACTTAGGATGAAATAAAATTTATCAGTGTCACATTCAGAAACATGCTGCCTTTTGGAGACGTCATTTTCAATAGCCGAGGTACAAGGTTTAAAAATGTTTCATTAAAAATGGTATTTCGTGATGTAGCAAGTCTGGTCATTAATAATTAAAATGTAAAGCAAGTGTGAACTTCATTTATATTTGGTATTTTTCCCAGGAGAGATTTAGCATCCTTCAAACTGCTCTTAAATCCTGGTAAAGGTCATCTTTAGCTGTGGGATTTGAACCTCAGATTGTCATGTATCTACTTGTTAAATGATTTTACTTGTCACAATAATGTTTCTGCTAAAGGTTGCAGTGCAAATCCAGCAGACCAATACAGTAAATAAAACAAGGTAAAACTTTGGGGTCATAAGTATTTTACTGAGAAATAATCCAATAAATATTAGATTAACCCAGCGCAGGGGGTGGGGGTTAACCGGAAGTGTTCCTCATGCCGAGGTTGTTGTCTTCCGCTTCGAAAGCGAGACAGTATTATAAGACCTCAAAATAGCTGCATTTGAAGGACTTTTGGCCCAGCTGAGGTCACTCTCAGTGTCTGCTTCACCGCCCAGACAATTTATGCTAGGTGCTGAAATGAGAATACTGGGGCCCGGGGCTCTTCTGTCTCCGCAGACATGGGCCCAGTCAACACCAGATCCAGTCACCCCCACTGTGCCTTATTTGTCTCAACACACTGGTGGGGAGGGCAGCCAGTCGGCAGCTTGGGGGGAATTTAATCTTCATACCCATTATATCTCCGCTTGCTCCTTTCAAGAAAGCCTTGTTGCAGTGAGATGTGTGTTGACTTTCACGTGATAACAATGATCTGGCAGTCCGAAAAGCTTTCCACTGTGCATCCCTGCACTGCATTATGAATTTGCTACGAGTTATTAAACAGGCACTATTTAAGGGGGGCAGGGGTGTTCATTTTGATTTTTGGTGTGATCTCACAGTTTGGCAAATGAGAGGTGATTTGTTTTTTCATTGTGTTCAATGGAAAAAACAAACTCTCTTTATAGTGCAGTTTTCTGCCTCAGTCGGTGTTGCATAAAGCTCTTTTACCTGGTTTATTTTCTATTATATAAGTAATAGGAAGAAATGCAACACAGTGCACGCTGATATGCAATGAAAACACTCATCATCTGGTCAGCAGAAAAGCAACATCTGGTTAAGGGAGTGTAGCAGACACTGAAATTCACAGTATTGTTAAATTGCATGGACATAATTGCTTGGAAATGGACAAGTATTCATTTTTCATTTAAAACTCTCCTTACCTGGGTATGTATACAAAAAAAAAAAAAAATCTTACCAGCCAATCAGACACCACCTGTGTTCTAAAATAACAAATAAAAAAAAACACATCAAAGTGTGAGTGGGCATAGGGGTGTATGCAACATGTTTGCGATAATGTGATGAAAATTCCATGTGGTCTATTTAACACATCAAATTAAGATTCTGATGTTTATTCATTGTTCATTGCAAATACACCGTCCGCAAATAGCTAAAACTTAAAGAAAAAATTGTGGTAAAAATTCCACGATAAGAATTGCGCTCACCCTTCCGACAGCCCCGTGAGCTTCACCCTAAAACAAGCAGGCAATTTATCACATTCAGTCAAGTTCCTTTGGTGAGAGCTGCTGACAGGAGCTTTTAAGCATTAATCTTCCAACCAGCGAAAGGTCTAAGAGCCGACACTCTGCTGATGGATCCAGACGTACAAACAATCACACAGGTCAACATGTAAATCCTACAAAGCCTGACTGTTTGTACTGTGTCTACAGGGCTATCCACTTATTTATTCATTTTGTTATTGTTTGCTTAATTGTGACGTCACCTTCCCTAATGTGTGCTGAGATGCACAGCCTGCCTCGCTCCATGTGCTGGGTCCAAGAACAGAGACAGTGCTGAATGCAAACTGTACTTCTGCCTTGTGCTGTTGTGTAAAACAAGATCTCAGGCTCTCAGTTGGGTAACACCGTACAGCAGACATGTACATGTGTATCAGGGACCTATTCCAGGCAGAACAGGGTGTGTAGGGCAGAGAGTCACCCATTACAGGGATCATCCATCCATCCATTATTATTATTATTATTATTATTAATAACATAAAATTAGCTAATGCACAATTTCTTCCTCTCACTCATGTCACAGTAAAAGGAACATAATGAAGCTTCTCTCTCTCTCTCGCTCTCTTTCTCTCTCTCGCTCACTTCTCCTCAACCAGAAGAAAGAGGTAATGAGACGTCTCACACCTCCACTACCTCTGCACTGTTTAAGGTGCACAATTTTAAGTGAAATAATGCAAGAACTGTACAACGGCACAGATGACTCGCTGCCTGAATTTCACAAACAATATCAAAACAAACAGTTAAGCCTTAAAGTGTGCACAGTGAGTTAACATATAATCTGTTTCTTCAAACTCCTACCCAATGACAGAAAATTATGACAATCAAGTGTCAACAAACATCCTGAAAATTCATGGCAACAACAAAGAAGTGAGAGACAGCTCTCACTCTCCTTGAAAAGGAGGCTTCTCCTGCCATCATCTTGTGTGAATTCTTCATGTTCAGTGGCTGATGTCTTTTCCTGGGGAAAATAAATAAATGTATGTGTGTGTGTGTGTGTGTGTGTGTGTGTGTGTGTGTGTGTGTGTGTGTGTGTGAATATATATTTACATATATTTCCACATAAATACACACACACACACACACACACACAGATCAGCCATAGCCATGATATTATTACCATCTTGTGACAAAGGCACCTGGAAGTGTGTGGGATATATTAGGCAGTAAGTGAACATTTTATCCCTGAAGTTGATGTGTTGAAAGCAGGAAAAATGGACAAGTGTAAGGATTTGAGAGACTTTGACAAGGGCCAAATTGTGATGGCTAGATGACTGGGTCGGAGCAACTACAAAAGTGGAGCATAAACCATAAACTTTAAGCATAGGGTAGCCTACAAAGTTAACATGGATGGATGCTCCCTGTCTGCAGTGCTTAGGACTTCCAAAAGGGGTCCAAGGAAGGAAAAGTGGTGAACTAGCAACAGGGTCATGGCCAGCCAAGCCTCATTAACATACATGTGGGACTGAAAGCTAGCCTGTGTACTCAGTCATCTTCATCCTGTTAAGGGTCACAGGAAGCCCAAAGCCCATCCCAGGAAACACCCAGGGCAGGATGCCAACCCAACACAGGGCACACCCACAACAAGCAATTTGGAGACAGCAATCAACCAAACATGCATGTCTTTGGGAGGAAACCAGAGAACCCCCACCAAGCACAGGGAGATCATGCAAACTCTATGCACATAGACCCAAGGCAGGAATTGAACCCCAAGCCTGGAGGTGCGAGGCAACAGTGCTAACCACCACACCATTGTGCTGTCATGTACACTCTTATAATAGAGCTACTGTAGCTCAGATTGCTGAAAAAGTCAATGATGGTTCTGACAGAAAGGTGTCAGAACACACAGTGCATCGCAATTTGTTGTGTTCGAGGCTGTGTAGCTGCAGACCAGTCAGGGTGTCCAAGCTGACCTGTGTCCACCACCAAAAGTGCCGACAATGGGCATGTGAGCAGAACTGGACCACGGAGCAATGGACGAAGGTGGCCTGGTCTGATAAATCACGTTTTCTTTTACACCATGTGGATGGCTGGGAGTGTGTGCATCGCTTACCTCTTTCCTATGGGGAGGAGGCAAGCACTTTCCAGCATCCAGGTTTGTTTACAAAATTCTTACACTTTCCACCATTACTGCATAAATATATATATTCAGCCTCATTCATGTTCAATGACATCCATTAGAAACCTCATAGTTTTCACCTGAGTTACAATAATCTCTAGCCATATTGTGTTCTGTTTCAGAAGTTGAAAGACATCATAGAGATTTTTAAGTTCCTTACCCTTGTCAAAGAGTGTTAGGTTAACATTGTATTCCCCTGTGACAGGTTTGTACTTTTGAAGGAATTACACTGAAATCTGAAAAGACTGAACTATCTGAGTTTGTTTATCTGAAGTTGTTGCAAACTGCTTTTACTTTTCAGTGCTGATTTGGTGGTGCGTGTTTGACAAGCAGTGTGACACTTGGCTAGTTTTTGAAAAAAAAAAAAATGTGACTGCCTTTCACAACAAACTAAGGTACGCACAATTTGCAATGACACACATTTTATTACATAACATTATTATATGCACTGCAGTGAACCTTGAGTTTCTAATTCACAGTAAAATTCAAGGTAAAAACATCAGCGTTGTTTTATTGAAATACAATTATGCCATTCATCGATTAATTAAAAAATGTGTCTTTCACAAACATGAAACCAACTTCAGTACCAGCGTCTGAGATCATCTAGAGCTGACATATTTAATGGGACTGGGTCTTTAACTATGGGGCTGTTCCTGGATGCCACTGCAGCCCGAGATGTAAGGGCAGTGTGCTGTATCCCATTTTCTCTGGAAACACTGTTTTATTTGGAATGCTTAGTTCTGACAAGTAGAGAAATGCTCCAGAGAACTTAATCCTCTTTTTTCAATTTAATGTCAAAATGGGAAATATCTGCAGCGCCACTGGGATTTGGCGGGCCGCAGCGGGGCCCAGAACACATTCCCTTGAATTTGTAAACACGAATGTGCATCTCGCTCGAGAAATTAAAACGCTCAGGTCAATGGAAGCGACACTATTTTGTGAATGCATCATTGAAATCATATCCACAGAGTGTTGACGTTCCTACCTTCCACAAATAAACGAATAATTGCAATTATTAAATATCCTGTGAACGACTTCACGTTTAAGCATAGAGGAGCCTACAAAGTTAACATCACTTTGTCTCTATTTAACCGTAAATCTGATTGGTCAAAAATGAATGGTAAACGATTCTGGGCACAGGAAGGGCAGTGTGTTGGCATTGCAGTTAGTGCCATTGTCTTGTACATCTGAGGTTGGGAGAAGGAACTCCAGTGACTGGGGCTGTCCAAAGCCAGCCTCTAGCTCAGATGAAGTTGGAGGGTTGCATGTGGATGACCATCTGGCATATACACCTGTGCCAGGTCAATGTGCAGGTTGGTAAGTAGATATGGGCTGATCTGCTATGGTTGCCCCCTAACAAGGAGCAGCATAAATTCATTGACATACATCCATATATGTCTGTTAACATTAAGAAAAACAAAATTGCTTGACATAATAAAATACAATTAATATTACTTATTGCAATTTATTTATATCTATTAAAATATACTGTGTATTTTTAAATGAAATATATTCAGAATTAAGTGTGAGATTATGAAATGTGCCATTCCATGTAAAGGTTTTGCGTGTGTTGCACACCTTACATATAACTACCAACTATATTTGGAGCACTAATAGATACATATTTTTCTGTTTTGAATGAACCACCATGTTCATGTAGATTATCTAATAAAAATAATAAAATAAATAAACAATAAAATAAAATGAGGTAATATGTCATCTTGTCATTTTATACTTGCATATTAAACGTTTCAGCATACTAATCTACTGACTCTAAACTGTGAGCAACCCCATTACAATTCACAACTTGTCTTACTTTTTCCTTGTTTTTCTTTAGATATTTATTTTTAAATATGTCTCTCCTTTTTGGACTCATGTTATGAATAATTAGAAAAGCGGAGATGGAGAAGTGTCACCCACAACCGTGTACAGACGACACGTTTGTGGTGAGTTAACGCTTGGGAGGCAATGTAAAACTGACCATGGATGCCAATTACCCAGCATGCATTTTGCACACTTCTGCTGCTCATTGCAAATTTTAAAGTCTGAGGTCAGAGTGGTCAGACCACATGCCTGGTATATGGATTGAAAATTTTGCATACAGATAATGAAACATGGTATTAATATTCATATTCATAATCCAAATAAGTGAAAATCCATAACAACAGTGTGCGGATAATGAGGTGTGAGTATAAAATGTAAATATGTATGACAGCAAAAATGTATAGAGAGGTTAGACAGCTGAAACAGAGTCAAGACCCTACAATGATTCTGGAGTGAAGTGCAGTCTGAGGTTAATCTAGAACTCTACCAGGGTCACATGTTCAGGAAAGACAACGGTTTCGTATGACAATTTGCACAGGTGGGTCAGGCCTTGGAAAAAGAGTATCTAGGGCAGATAAGGTGTCTGGGAGGAATACATGTCAACACTTCCTTTGGACAACATTATTTTTAGCTTCCCACAAAGATCATTGTCACAGTTGAGAGAGAGACAGAAAGAGAGAGAGAGACAGAGAGAGAGACTAGCAAGATTAATTTAGCTGAAACTTAGCTGAATAAACCAAGTTCTACTTATCTTCTCACAGTTATCAAACTTGCCCTTGGGACAACGTTAATGCAAGTATGTGTGCTACACTTCTGATGCCACTTAGCAATGTGTGCTAAAAGGTCAAACTCATCCTTTTTCCTCAATTCCCCCAGACACCATTCAATCGAGTTACAAATAGCCATGAATATTATTTTGCTTCACAGCTATCTATCCGTAAAGTTAGCAGCACGTTTTCATAACCACAAACCGATTTTAATTATACATTGAAGGCAATAACATGTAATTGAATTGCAAATCAATGCAAATGTATTAATCATTGGTGATCAAGCAATTTTTTTTTTTTCCCCCCGAGTCTGACTGAAAAATTGTAACTGATAATTAAATCAATAACATTTACAAAACTATACATCAATACATATTATACACAGTATAGCGTTATAAACAGTATTCACAGTATAAAGGCACGTATTATCATTTTTTCAAGTCATATTTTTCTTTCAGTCTTAAAATGTATGTGTTCAACAATTTCTGACCTTTATAAAACTGTCAATCTCATTCTTCAAATTTCAGGACTATTTGTGTTACCTACTCATCACACTATTGCTTTCCACTGTCTGTCACTGCACACCCTTTATAAATTTTCTTTAGTTTATAAAGTCGTTACACTTGACCCTATTTGAAATAATTCAGTCTAGCAGTTTTTACTTACAAACATGAACAGAATTACAGTATTATCAGCTCATGATTCTTAATATATGTTGGGTTCAGCCTGGTGGCTTAGTGGGTAAAACCTCACACTGGACAACAGAAGCCTCCTGGTTTGAATTCCAACCCACCCACTGGGTGTGTCTTTGAGTAAGACGCTGAAATGTTAGCTCCCCAGGTGCTGCACGTGGCTGTAAACTGGTTCCCACAGGGGGATGGATTAAATGCAGAGAACTGGTATTGCTGTAACATGTATGTGATACATAAACGTGTCTACTAAATGAATGAATGCAAATGTGATCAGCATTTTGTTAAGATTAAAACTTATGTGTTGGTATACCTGTGCAGAATGGTCTGGCATGTGATAAAATATGACTGTAAAAGTTTCACCTAGTACTACTTTGCTTAGTAAATACTTCTTTAAATTTTACACCAATATTAAACCCCAGATATAGTATAAAAAATGTGGTATACAATTGATTTATTTGGTTCATTTATAACACTTAATAAATAATGAAGAGACAAACAGTGAAGACTTTTTTTGAAGAAACATGAAATGTGGTAATTAAATGAATAATCTTCCCACATCCATCTATAATTATGTTTTATTTAAAGTGCACGGAAGGAAATTGCAAAGACGGCAGGAAGTTTAAAAATTGGGGGTGAAAAGGGGATAGTAATCTTGCCTTTTGATCTGTAGGGAGCCAATTTTAGCTTTCTGTCACATAAATCTGCAGACAAAGTGACACTCTGATGTACTTTTAAACAGCTACAAAACTCCATGTAAAAACTGGAGTTCAAGGGTTGATCAATACAGCAGAGACGTCCTGCAGCAGCCAGTCCAGAGGAAAGACAACCGTCCTTTCCTTTGTCTAAAAGGTGCAAGGAACTATAAAGAGAGAAGAACAGAAGGTGTAGTAGTGAAATGAAGAATGCTTGGAATGGAGTTCTTTGATCTTTGGATGTCTGTGCTGAGAAATTACTTCTTAAAAGTGCTCCAGTATGTTACTAAATGCTACTGGTACATTAAAACAGCAAGTACTTCAATTAAAAATTTACTTTTATCATTTACATACTGGGCTTGGTGCCTTAAAGTTAATCCATTGTTAATGACCAATTTTTATGTGCCACAGAAAATTTTCAGCAGCTCATAAAATATATGAAACAACAACATTAATAATAATAATAATAATAATAATAATAATAATAATAAATCATAACTTTTGCAGGTTAGTACATTTTAACGTTGTAACTGTAACAGTAAAAACCAAAATCGTTATGCTACTAACATATTTATTTTTCCAACTGAAGCTGTAGCCATAATGCTGCCAATGAATTTCATGAACTAAAGCACCCCCCCCCCCCAAAAAAAAAGGAAAAACGTAAAAAGTACTGGTATGCTCCCGTTGGATGGTGATGCGTCAGGTTTTGGTGCATCTTGCCTCAGCCTTTCGCCTTACAAAGAACTAGAATGATATCGCTTACCGCAGCACATTATTCGAGTCCACGGCCCGCGTCGCCACGGCTGACGTCAGCAAGCCGCTGATGACATTTCTGCCACGGCGATAATCCCTTTTTAATCAGATGCTCTTAAAGCACGTTCCACGTCTCTTCAAAGTGGCGCTACACATGTCATTTTTCAAATAATCTACAACATATTCAGCTCGGGGCGCATCACGCCAGCTAATGGCTTATGTTGACAGTATACCAAAAATTAATTAAATAAATAAATAAATAAAAATAAAAATAAAAAAAAGGCTTCCATCAGGGATTGTAAATCTCCGCATTTGCATAAAAATGTGAAGTTAATAGTGTTAGAGATAGACTGGCTTCCCCAAGGAGTTCATTAGTTATTTTGAACATGCAGGGAATCTAACTTTACAGTGACAGCAAAGACAACTTTCGACGCGTCACTTCAGAGTTTAACTGATGCTCGTGCAATTTTGGATTTAGAAAACAATTTAGACAAACGTGAGCTAGGTTCTTTCACTCTGCTTATGACAGGCATGATTTCTTTGATTTTTTTGTGATTATTTGTACAGCAGACTAGGTAATCACTTTTTTTTTGTATTATTAAGTAGAATAATTATGTTCACTCAAATTAAATACTTTCCACTGATAGAGTACAGATGAAACGGTTAAAAAGTTAAGAAATATAATAGTAGTTAGAATTTCATCAGGATTTAAAGTAGCAAGCCTTTACATAAGTTTGTGATTGAATCCTTTGTTGCTGAACAATTGTTTAAGAATAGAAGACTTTTGATAATTATGGTGCATTACAAAAAAGATTGAATCATTTTTATATATCTGAACCTCATTTGTATTTGAGTCATAAAAATTTCACTTAATTTCCATTGCTTCCAGAAATATGGCCATCACTTAATTTGAGGTATAATTTCATTGAAAAGAATGAATGAGTACTGTCTTTAAATTTATAAAAGCTACATATTCAAGAAACATGAAAACCATTACAGAATTTCTATGGCTGGTATGATTCAACCGTTTAGGCACCTCCCCAAAGGATAAACAACCATGAACTTGTCAAATAGTGAATTGATTTTATCATGTCCCCACAATGAAATGCAACACTAAATTACAAATTTCAATACTGCTACTGCTACTATGACAACTAACATCAACTGTGATTTCAAAAATGAACATTATTAAAGAACATACTTTATAATAATAAATTTAGACATTGAAAAAAAAGGATCATTTTTTGTACATATGTCTGGGTCACTAAATAGCCAAAAGACCAGAAGTGCTTCCTTTTAATGAGTGTACTGACATTAAAAGAGATGTATGGTGTATTTGCTTAATGGGTCTTTCCACATTGACAGAGCAGAGTCCATGTTGACGCAGTACTAATATCAGCAGATGGATGTGAAGTGAAGCAGGACAGGTTAGGGACAGCGCTCTCGGGAATTTCGTGTGACTCACACCCTCTCTGAGCTCACTTACTTTGTGTAAAGAGTTTCTCAGCATTTTGACATGCAAGTGTTTTCTGTGTTTTTAAATTACAAGTTCACAGACAGATGATCTCCTGAATCAAAAAGATCAAAAACTTGTTTATTTCAACACTCTTTCTGTGGAAATTATATTACAGGCTAATATTTTGTAATGCAGTTGTGTCTGAAGTGCAGCTTTTATCATAATTTGAGCCACAGGTAGGGCTAAGACAGGTGGTGAGCCACAAGTAGGGTTGAGACAGGTGATGAGCCACAGGTAGGGTTGAGACAGGGGATGAGCCACAGGTAGGGTTGAGACAGGTGATAAGCCACAGGTAGGGTTGAGACAGGGGATGAGTTTTCCCAGTCTGCCGAGTGTACCACACAAAATAGTTCTTCATTACTTAATGGCTTGTAAACATGAAAAGCAATAGAATTTGATATACAAACTACAAAAGCAAAGAGAGTTTTTTTCTTTACTCCCATGACCTTTTCAGGGTACATCTGTGTGTTTTCCCTGCCTGTGGCAAGTTTTTACTTCCCTTCCTCTTTATTACCTGGGAGAGAATAGACATTTTTTTTTAGGGATAACCCTTTTTTTAATCTCAACCCCTTCCACACGGACGGACTCTCTCTCTCTCTCTCTCTCTCTCTCACACACACACACACCCACCCCATCAGTAAGCAAATTCATTTACCTCCCCACTGAACTCAACACAAAGAAATATAATACTATTGGACTGTTTAAAACAAAGACCAAAAATATATTTCATAAAGCAATAGTAATTCAAGACAAAATTGCTTTGTAAATTACATCTACAGTCGCCGTAATAAAAACACACATTGACAAATTATCCTAATATGATATAATGTATTGGGGTAGTTTGCTTAGGCTGTAAAGTTTCTGGTGGTTTTTAAAGACATGCTTAAAGAGTTCCTTTTCATATTTTGTTTTCAAAATATTCCACTGTGCGTTGAATATGCAACATCTTCACAAAGTAATGAAATGTACATGGATGCACACTGTTCACAGCTAGCTAATTTATGAAAATGAGAAAACTGAGTGGTATTGTCTTAATAGCAATTAATACTCACAACGTAGATTTGTAACTTTCAGTTAGGTGTGACAAAGACCCTTAGTCTTCAAATTATCAATGCGTATATTTTAATAGGAAAAGCTTAACTAAAAAAAATAATAATAAAGTAACAGAATGGCTGCCGTGGCAATGGGAGAAAACATTCAAATTTTGTTTGGACTTCAGTTGGTCTGAGTCATGCTGATCAGAGGGGTTACAAGAATGAGCAACTTGGCCTGTGTCTGGGATAATACATCCACCCCCTGAATACACATTCTGCCTGCCCATTCAGCTGCCCTTTTCTGAAGCTTTAAGTCAGCCTCGTTCTTCTTTGGTAAACTTGGCTCAAATGTTATTGGAGGATCCACTGTGTCCTGTCACCACATCAGAACCCTGTGGTTTTCACTGACCAGCACCCTCTGGATTTCTCCAACACCAGCAGAGAGGATATGCGTGTGTGTATATGTGTTATTATTTTTGAATTTCATTTGTGATGCACTATACAAAAAAGGATCGCCTTATCTCTGAAACCTTATCACTGCAAAGATGTCATACCGGAGCAGCAACATTATTGATTACTCCAACTATGTAATGGAGAAGGTGAATTGAAAATACAGGTAGTCTGCTTGCAATCAGGGGTATGCATAGACATGCACAGGCGTGCACGCACACATACAAAATTCAGCCATGCATCTACAGTGTACAATTTTATTCCAGTTTTCACTATTTCAACATGAAATTGCAAAAATTTAATTTGAACCTCTCTTAGATGCCTTAGTATCAGAGGACGTGCACTCTGATGGAGAAGTTTGGGGTGATAAAAAGTATCCAAAATAAACTACGGAGCTCTAGTGGGTTGAGTGTAAAAATCAAACAGAAGGGAATAAATGATCACCCACTGGATGCTCGCCAGAATGACTGTGTGTTCTACCAAGTCAGAGGAGAAAGGTATGAGAGATCAGTACCGCCGTGCGGGAGCCCTGCTCGCTGACCTCTGCTTCCCAGCTTGCCCTGTCTCCTCACAAAACCATTGCTTTGATAAGGGTTTCAGGAGCAGCTGAACAGTTGCTTACCCTGACACAAATGCTGAAGCCTGACTGAGGCCTGTTGTGAGGCGGGGTTCTGGGCTCCCGTTCGGCTGTGGTTCTGGCCTCCAGAGCAGAGGAGCTACTTTTCCTTCTTGCGCTCTGAAAAGTCCCTCCAGTGCCCCTCATGAACAGGAGACTCTTAAAAAAAAAAAAGAAAAATCTGTCAGAACTTTAAAATGATGTAATTCCAAATATCTGCTTAGCATTCTGTGTTTACACGCTGCTATATATTAAGTGTTGACATTAATTCCCAGACAACAAGCTGGAAATGAGCATTAAAATTCAGCATTACCTGTCGGTTTTTCAAAATGAGAAGCTTATTTACTAATCCAGCCTCAGAAGTTTGCTTGATAGACAAAATGGTGAAGTTGATACCCCAGAGGCATATAAGCCATATGGATGAGTGCTGTTACTGTTACTTAGCAGCTGATCTTGTTTGTGCACACATCTTAAATCATCAAGTGTGCAGGAAGGCATCAGTGTTTCTATATTTATTTTCTGCATTTAAAAAAGCAGCAAAGATGGTGTTTTATCATGCCATTCATGTGACCATTAGATGTTATGACAACAGGACAAGTAAGCATGGAAAAGCTGTTACTTTTGCACAGAATATAGTGTATATCTAAGCTTGAAATGCAACTGTCAGTAATAATAATAATAATAATAATAATAATAATAATAATAATAATATATTTTTTGGGAGGGGCACTAAGTACATTAATTACTCCATCGGCTAATACGACGCCACCCGTTTGGCTAGAGTGGCTAACATCTCAACGTTCCTGACACCATATCTCCATGAAGTGAACTTGTGGCCCTCAGCGCGTCTGTGTTGTTTTGTTTTACAAACTTGTTTTATGTATAGTTTTTGTCCTTCATTTTCCCCAGGATGTTAAAAATGGATGTGCCTTAAGTTGTAATGTTGACTCCAAGGTTTAGTCTTGTGTTTTATTTACAGTCACGCATGTCTTCTGCATCATGACTCCGTTACAATCTACGGCAGATATCATGGACATAACATATGAGTGTCAGAGTGATTCATCAGTGGAAAGAATTTTATAGTACTTTGTTAATCCCACAAAGAAGTGGGCAGCCGGCTACATGTAGGCGCCCAGGGAACTAGCATGGAGTGTCTTGCTCAAAGACACGCCCGGCTGTGTTGGTATTTGAACAGGGAGACTTCTCCATCCCAGCATGATGTTCTACCCATTGAGCCACAAGGTCACTAATAAGGACATAAAAGGAAAAAATCTCTCGGCTTTGAAACTTTTTACATTTCCATTATCGTTTGTACTTGAAAAATTCATTCATCCATCCATTTCCTATACCACCTTATCCAGTTCAGGGTCTCAGGAAGCATGGAGCCCATCCCAGAAGGGCACAGGGAGCAAGGCAGGGGACCTTGGGTAGGACACCAACCCACCACAGGGCACATGTGCTTGAAATATCTCACATTTAAATACACTGTTGTGCTTTGGACATTATGTTTGGGGATGGAACTGTACTGAATTAATGTTGAATTTAACAAAATCAACTTGAGATGCTTTCAAATTAAAAATGGAATTGACCAATATTGTGACTATTTGGTGCATTGCCTTGAGTTATGCAAGTCCATGATAAATCATAGGTAGGTTCAGGTAGCAGGGGTGATAATACCTCAGCCTAGCTAATTTGGTCAATATTATCAGCTAATTAAGTGAACAGGTAAGGTATGCTGCATACCAGTTTGAGGATGTTAACTTGCATTCAGAATACCATACCCATTCACTAAATTAGCTGATGTTTTTAATTTTTAATTTATTTATTTTTCCCTTCACTTTTTTATTATCCCCTCCAGCGATCTGAATGCCATAAAGCCTGATAACTGATAAACTTCTCAACATGCAAATGTCAAGCAATTAAGGATGTAAAACAGCCCGGAGACACTAACTCCAGTGTGAACGGGAGGCACACACTTTACAACTCAGCGGACCTTAAACAAAGCAGACGCCAAAATCTGTTCGACACAAGTGCTGCCGTTTTAGAACGAATTCAATTACTTCCCGTGTCCAGCTGTCAAGAGCCTCGCCTTGCATCACGGGGGACCGCAGTGATTCCACAAGGCATGCACAAACCCATTCAATCCGTCACTGTCACAAAGAGGATTTTAATAAATTGTCCCTGCAATAGTGTGTACACCTGTACAGTGGCCATTTCTGCCTCGAGCTGGTTTTCAGTTCAGTTTCAAAATGCAAGACAAAAATGAAGTGTCATCCAAGTTAATTCCCTCTGTGTGAGATGTAAAAACCTGTTTATTTTTGTTTATAGGGCTTTTATGTGTTTTGTTTTACTTGAAAGCCTCATATTGGTCCCCCAAATGCAGCCGTGAAAAGGTTCACATTTATACAGAGTAAAGACGCTGCAATGTGTAGCCGTATATGATGCTACACAGTTAAAATAAGCGTTACAAATTCTATCAATGTCTTTTCAGGAAAGTCCTTCAGATGGGGCGCAGTGATTTAAAGCCAATAAAGAGAATTTTGGGGAACCCTTTTGTATTCCATGTTTTGAAACCGGTGTACTTTGTTACTCCCTAATTACACCTGTTAACGCTAATCACGTGATATTCCTCATCATCTAGTAACCTAATTAATTATCGCGTTATAGCTATATTTGATTTGCCTTTTTAAAATAAAAACTTTGGACAAATATAGGTCGTAAAGACCTACTCAAGTGTGCATGCACTCTTTTGGTTATTGCTCAAGTCGACACAGATTATACTATATTGCAAAATTCATGAATCCACAGAACCCTGCTGACTGTGGTCTCACCAGCTCACATCTCTGAACTGTCTGAAAGGTTAGAAAAGAGCACTGAAAAAGTAACCGTTTAACAAAAGAATGAAGAAAGTGTTCCAGCCAGCCAAATGATAACGGCTAAAAGATTAAGTCAAAATCTTTTCGCTTTAAATGTGTCTGTTAGCATAAACTAACAGCTAATTGATGTCTTGGTGTTTCTGCAAGCATGACCTTGAAATGTAATACATTCATTCAGTTTAGTATAATGCTCTACCCAACAGAATTAACCTAAAGTGTGTGCGCAGTGAGAAACATGGTCTATGCTGTAGGTAAACTCAATGCACTGGAGGGAAAAGAATTTCATATTGTTTTCATAAGAGGGAAGAACTACACAAATAAAATCCATCTCACACTATAAGACCAACTGTTTTCTTTGGGACTGACCTACACTAGGGAGAAACATTTCGAAAATACGAGGCAAAATAATGGAATAATGTTTGGGGCGGGAAGGTAAAGGCAATGAGTGACACTCACCATGCCAGGAGGACGATGGGTCCGTGGATGTGGAAGCAGCCTCCAGGCCTCATGGCTCACGCTTGGTCGATCACCATGCCAGGCACGGGGCTACAATAGCAATACTGTTATATGTCCTATTTTGGGTGCTTCACATTGCTATATACTAAGAACAAAAAACAACACAATTAACAACTAGATCAATAACAACATCCATCCATTACCAAACCACTTATTTTGTTCAGGGACACGAGTGCCCTGGACCGTATCCCAGGCATCCTAGGAGACAAGGCAGGGGATGCCCTGTGTAGGGTGCCAACCTATCATAGGGCAATTATTATTATTATTATTATTATTATTATTATTATTAATAACAACAACAACAATAACAACAGCAATAATAATAATAATTATAAACAGTAGCGGTAGTAAAGAATTGTTTACAAACAAGTAAGACATTATGCTTCAATAAATCAGGATTACTGTTTTCCATATGAACAAGCATTGATTTAGAAGTGTTGTTCCTTTGGTGTTAAATCAGCAGGCCTCTGAGAGGGACATTCACGCTAATGCAGATGGGAGGTGACAAATTACTGCTGAACATGAAATAGGATCCAATGTTCTTGGAGTCTCAGGGCTATTGGACGGTGTCAACATGTTAATTAAAATTTTAAAAGAAAATACGCATCATTTGACCACAGAGACATAGAGAAGGAAACACCCAAATGACCCCTATTTGTCTGGAAACTTGTATTGACAGTACTCTGTCTTGGCATCCTTTGGTTTAAAAGCATTAGTCAAAGGCATCTCTATGAAAATTGATTCCTCTGCTTTATTAAAAAAATTAAAATAAAAAGCTGATTTCTAGGGGGAAGAAATCTTCAAGCAGGTCTGATAATCAATGACTTAAAGAAAAAATCTAAACAAAAATATTGTCAGTGCTGAAATATATAGTATATTAAATATAATACGTTTGTATATTTCCAAACAATAATAAAGGTTGTGAAATTTAATGCTTGGAACATAAGGTCATCAGCCAAGGAAAATACGTGTTCTGCTTTTTACACTATATTCAATTACTCTAACTTTGACAAAGGGTCGGGAAATGAATGAATAAATAAATGAATTAATGAAACAAATGAATTAATGTTATCTATTTGTACTGACATATAACAGGAATAGATATATTTCAAAATAAAATGTAATGCTTGCAATTCTTGCTGAAATATACTTCAAATACATTGAAAATAAATACTATTTTGAGAGCATTGAAGATATGGTTTTTGTTTCTAATAGCAAGAAGCTTACACACCTTTGCTTCACTTGTCCCATGTCTGCTCAAAGTTGAGGACATTTTTTTATTCTGATTTGCTTAATTTAAATTGTGCCTACAAATAAAAGTAATATCAAATTTTATGTGTGTGTGCTCGTGTGTGTGTGACTTGCAGAATATGATATGCATGGTCAGACTGGATCTACATCTTGCAATTTTTTTCCAAACCTCAGGCCAGGTTCTTTTATACTGCCTTCCTCCTGCACCTGTGTCTAACCCTGTGTTTTAGCTGTAGACAATTTCCATTCAGTAGACATATGGAAAGGCATACATAAAGAAACGTTAAATAGAACAAAGAAACAAAAATAATGAATAATGATTTTATGGAAAATGCCCTAAGGCATTTTATAAATACAGCATGTGTTCTGCAGCTTTTAAATATTTTCTGCATTTGAGTTACTGCTTCCTGTGTTGGAGTTACTGAAACAATACTGTGGAATTTATCAATTTCATCAAAATCATTGTGCAGCTTTATTATTAGATTTGTCTATGTTTTGTGATAATCATTTAATACTCTATTAAACCTGCGGTGTGTAGGTACATTTGTAATTGTTAGATTTAATGTCTATATTTGGCATTAGTTTGCAGTATATAATGTGCTTTCAGCTCACAGTATGAACCTGAAGGACATCTTGACCTTCTATGGAGATTAATAAAAATTATAAAAAGATTCATATCGACAAATACCTTGACAGTACTGGAAATATATTTTCTTTTTGTTCTGAATGAAAACCAGTCCCCAGGCAACATGTTCATTTTCTTGTGTGCAATCATAAGTATAACCCCCACTTTCATAAAGTTATACATTTCTTTAGCAGAAAAAAAAATACAATACATAAAATTGCATATATGAAAAAGATGTTTTAAGCATGTGCTGTTATTGTCATAAAGTTGCAATTTTAAACTTATTCCATTGGTGTAGTTTGGCGTCACAAAGGAAGTCTTGGCTCAACTTGAAGTTACAAACAACACTTGAGTGGAGCCTCCCTTCACCTTTCACCTTTTAATCCTTGTTGCTATGAATAGGTAAAGAAATAGCTCTATGGTGGTGAAATGCATCATGGGAATCACATAAGCCAGCCAACAATGAGGCTCCAGCTGTATCTGCTGAAAAGGACCTTTCAAAGATTTACATAAAAATGAAACATTTCATGTTTAAAATGTCTGACATTTAAAAAAAAAAAAAAAAAAAATGCCTGGTAAAGAAGCAAAAGCCCTTTTTATTTTGACTTTACAAAATAAGAGAAAGATTGAAAAACACTTAAAAATTTACAAAAAAAATAAATAAATAAATAACTGTGACACAACACAGACGTTGTTTCCATTAGCACATCACCCTAAAATCCCTAGGATTTTTCATTTTTACCAGAGGACAAGACCAAAGCAAAAAGTTAAATATCTGCGTCAAAGTGACCTACCTTCAATGAGACCAGGTGAACATTTGAATGTAGGATTTTTTACTGACTTTTACAAAGTTTTTGTTTTAAAGTTCTTTCCCGCAAATAGATTTTAATATTCTAAAACATTACACGTGATGGAAACAGAAAGATTTGCAATATGTTATAACATAATGACATTGCATTAGAGACCCAACTATGCCTTTATCAAAGTCACAATAATTATGCACCCATTTTAAAACAAAGCCAATAAGTAACACAAAACCTCAAAAGGTAAAGAAATACTTCAACAGGCTATAACATTAAATCAAAAGAAATAACAAATGATGCTCCAAAAAAAAAAAAAAAAAAAAAAAACTATGTTCACCAGCGTTCCATTTCTCACTGTGTAATATAGATAACCCCCAAATCAACATTTACAAAGAGATTTCACATGTTAGATCTCGTTTTGTTCTCCCTGTCTTATCCTGCTGTTTCTGTTGCATTTCAATTCCCACACCTTCTGAATTAATTGGTTGGCATTTAGCAATGCCAGTGATAAAATGGTCAACATTGCATCAGATTCCTCAAAGAAATGCAGATAACGCATTAATGCCAGGCATGTTCTGAAAGACTGTGACGCTATGCTAAAATGTGACACGTTTAAAAAATAAAAATGTAATTTATTTGTAAAACTTCAATGTGACGGACAGTACAAGCCCAGATACATATGTTAAATCACTTTGTGTGTGTGTGTGTGTGTGTGTGTGTGTATAATTAAAAAATACTATAGGAACTTCTTGACAGGTAATTAAACACCTTAATTCAGACTAAAGGATTTCTTGAACAGGCAGTTTAAATGAACACGTCATACAAAAGACTAAAGGAAGGCCTATTAGATCAAACATCCTCTAATACTAAGGCACTTCTACCAAAGCGTATACTGTCAGTTACGTGTGCTTAGATGAGTACATTTTAAAGGCAGGTCTGCTCATTAGCCAATGAATAGCACCGGTTTGCTGACAGGTGTTCTAATTGGCATGGCATCCTCTGTGCATTCCGAGCAGGTGTGCTCATTGGTCAGCACGCCTCAGTTGTTAACGTAAATTGATTATTTGATCTTTTTTGGAGAAAATTCTGTTCTGACTTCTTAAAAGGGACATAGTCTGACCCAGATAACTATTATGTCAATTTCTGTTTGACAGGATCATGGTGACAACAAAATGTTAAATACAGTTTGAATTGTAAAACCACAGAGGTGCTATTTCATGGCATAGCATATATTTCAAGTTTTAGGTACTAAGCCTAAACACGCCTGACATTTCATAGGAATTTGATTATTATTACTATTATTATTATTATTAGTATTATATTTTTCTATTGCTGCAATCCTTTTTTATTCATATGGCCGTGTTTTAGTCCCTGCACATCTACTTTCGTGACACTGAGTTGTGAGGACTGATTTGTCTCCTGTCCCCAGAGAGACACCATTTTGCACATTTGTCCTCTGTCTTTATCTCCAGTATGTATGGAAAAGTCACTATATTGTCATAACAGGATCACAGCAACGTTTAAACCTTGGAAATACTTATCAGATGAGATTGCTGGATTATGTTTTTAATTAATCCCTTAATTGGAAGGGATGTTTCCCACTGGATGGCATTTTGTGCTTTTTCAGTGCAGGTACAGCATAAGTGTAGAGAAACTGCAGATGACAGAGCTGTAAAGAAAGCCTGCCTCTTGAGAATGTATTATGCTGAAAGAAAATTTTACTTTAAAGGTTTCTGACAATATCTCATTTAATTTAGTATAGTTAAGTTATATGCAAAATCAAAATGCCTACACTTTTCACAATTATTAAAACCAAAATAAAGTCAAATGTAATGTAATTTGGTTCTGTATTACATATGAGTCATTTGCTTTTTTAAAATTTATAACAACTTTAACTCATTTATGGAATACATAAAGTACAGACACACTGCCTAAGGGTAAAACAACAAGCTAATTATCTTAGAGCATTTATACATAAATGTTAAATCAGTTAATTATAATTTTTTTTTTTACTGACTGAAACTATATTTAAGGCACTCCACTATTGTTTTTTTTGTTAAAAGGAGATGTGTGATGTGTGGATACACATAAAGAACAGTGGAATGGCTTCCGGTAAGGCAGGAAGTTATCATGCTCACATGTTGTCATGGAAATCAAGGTGTAGATTGATTAAGTACTCACGGTGTGTTAAAGATGCTTAGAAGTGACGGGGTATGTTTGGAGAAAAACAAAAAACTGAGTATGTGTACTTGTGAGTATTTTAACATACCATTGAAAGTTACTCAAAACAGTATTTTTATGACTGCAGTTTCTCAGAATGTTATTATTGCACTCAGTCCTGGAATATTTTGTTTGGTACTTATATAAAATCCATTTGAGTTTGTGAAAAATAATATACACCTGAGCTAGGTCCCGATGGTTGTGAAAGGTCCAATGGATATTGTATTGTAATGGTGACACAATCTCCTGAATGGCCTTAAAAATTTTGCTAAATTCAACGAAGCTTTTTAACAAGAGACTCAACATTCACCGATTACATCTACCCTGAAACGTATGCGTGAAAAGGTTAAAAGTTCATACATCTGCTTTGAAATTGCTTTGTAGCCCTTAGGATTAATGTAGGTTCTGCAAGGATAACACTGAATAAAAAGGTATGGCCAGCAATTAAATGAGTAAGTTTGTGTAATCAGCATGTTGGCCAAATGGATAAAATCGCGTTAAGCATACAAATAACGCAATATGAATAATTATTTTAAACGTTAATTATAATAATTTGAATGCATTTGTGAAGCCTTCCTCTGTTTCACAGAGAGAAAAATGAAGTTTGCATGCATATTCTCTGTGAACTTACAGTGCATTATAGAACACTTTAACACTGGCTAACCGCGTGAGTGCTTTTGAAGAAATGAGAAGCTGCACATTAAACTGTACTGGAAAAACATACAGGAGGAAGACAAAAGACATAACACCAATGCCCAGTGGCTGCAGGAGCTGAGAGCAGATCACAGGAATCTCACAGAATGTGAACCAGTCACAGTAGCAGACATCAAACAAAGAGATGAAAATGGACAAAACCTGGTGTAGACATAATCCACACCTACTAGCTAAAGAATCTAACACCAGTGCAAGAACGCATAGCAGCACAGATAAACTAGCTGCTAGCAGCATGCTCCTGGCCAAACTGGCTAACAGAAGGAAGGACAGTGCTGATCATGAAAGATGCCAAGGGAACAGCACCATCCAACCACTGACTGATAACCTGCCTCTCTACAACATAGAAAGGTCCAAACGGACATCATAACTGTCAAGCTACAGGTCCACATGAACCAGAACATGCACACAGATCAGAAGGGCACTGGAGACAACAAGAGAGGCTCAAAGCATCAGCTGTTGATAGAGCAGTCACCACTGCCTCAAGATCCAGAGAAACCAATGTAAGTACAGCCTGGATCAACTACAGAAAAGACTACAAGTCAATGCTTCACACATAGATCTGGAAATGCCTGGCACTATACAAAGTCAAGGTTGAACAAGATCCAAGCCATCAATACATTTGCTCTGCGAGTCATCAGATACCTTGCTGGCATAGTGAGCTGGCCTAAGCTTGACATGGAAGCTGCCGATGTGAAGACCCGGAAATTCGTCACAATGAATGAAGGCTTCTACCCCAAGTCCAACATGCAAAGACTGTACACCAGTCGGGAAAAGAGTGGACAGGACCTGTTGAGTGTCAAGGCCATGATCCTAGATGAAACTCAGAGCAAGCAGGAGTACATCAGCAAGATGGCATCCAGAGACGAGTTACTAGGAGAATGTCTGAGGCAACAACAACAGGCAGGAGTCAATGACCAACCAGAGGAAGTGGCTTGAAAAGGCCTTGCATGGGAAGTACCATTGGCAGATAGTTGAGGTGGCTGAAAAAGCATGGACTAACAGCACAGAGGCACTAATCATAGCAGCACAAGAAGAGGCACTAGTACCAGATCAATAGAAGCTGGGATGTACCACATCAGGCAGGACCCCAGGTGCAGATTGTACAAAGAGACAGTCCAGCACGTAGTGGCAGGAACAACACGTACTGAACAGCACAACCAAAATGCTGGCATTGTGTAGAGGAACATCTGTGTGTGTATGGGCTAGCACCTCCCAAGTCTTGGTAGGAAACTCCTCAGAAGGTCAAGGAAAACAACAGAGGAAAGATCCTGTGGGACTTCCAGATCCAGATGGACAGGAAGGTCCTGGCTAACCAAACAGACATCGTGGTAGTAGACAAGGAATGGAGGGAGGCAGTGGTGATATGTAGTTTGTGTGTGTGTGTGTGTCTAATCAGTTTAACTTCAACCATAAGTAGAAAGATGAATTACAGTTTATTAATTCATTGTCATTAATGATGACTGCCATCCCATTGTGCTAAGTAATCCCACAATGGATGATAGCTGTTGGTTTCTCTTTTATGTCTTCATACTTATTTTATTTATTATTATATATTTTTTGTCTCCATCTCCCACATGGCTAATACAGATTATTCCACACTCCTGGAGATGCTAGACGTTTGGGTAACATGCATAACAGTTTGACTTAAGTAGACAATATATTTTCATTAAATGGCTTTTCTGTTTCATATAGTGTGGTTATTTGAAGTGTATAATAATGTCTCAGACACAGATAGCACAATGAATTGAGTTACACTTATTAAGACAGCAAGGGGACCATATAATGTTTAGAAAATTGCATTGCCAAACAAAAGGGCATTAAGATAAGAGGAAATTCATTTGCTGGCCATTTTTTTGTCTTATAAATGATTATAGTGAAAATTAATTTTTAAGTACCCTAGCCCATAAATGTCTAACATGCCAAATGTTTCTCATTAAACTAGAACATTTATTTGTACATTTTTACCAGTGCTGAATACGTAAGAGGCATTATATTGTAACATACGCTGATTTCAACTTAAATTTATTGATTTCCAAATCATGTACCTTGCAGAGGCCCACTGGGAACTTGGAGCCTGTCCCAGTACAGACAGGGTAAACCCAAACACGGTGCAAGTCAGTGGTAAGGGTCTCAAAAATCTGGCCATTCACACACTAGGGGGAGCTTGGAATTGCTTCCTCAACCAAACCACATGTTTATTTTGTGGCTGGTAACCAGAAGCACACAGGGCATGCAAACATAACACGTAGAGAGTGCCAAGGGCTGAATTCAAACCCACAACCCTCAGTGAATACAGCCCTACAAGCTTTAAGATTCCCTTTTTCTTTATTGATGTAGTAGTCACTGTTCAGATTCCATTCCAATACATACAATAACTAAAAATATTGCAATATTTTTGCCTATTTATCATGTGACCTTGAATTGGACATGCAGTAAAGTGAATGGATGGACGGATTACTGTCCATTTACATCTTACATCAGCAAAGTTATAAAATAAATTTTCTGATCTGCTTGTATTTTTTTATGGATTTACATAGAATACACAAACAGCTAAAAATGGTAAATAGTAAAATTTTGCTTGCTTCGTTAAAACGTGAAAACATAACATCACAATTTTTCTTAAATCCCAAAATCTTTAACAGCACCCCTGCATGTGTATAAATAAGATCTGTGTTCCAGGTCTTTTCAGACAAAAGTCTAGAACATTTACAAGCAGTTATTTCACAAAACAAATGGAACATATATAACAAGGCTACACATTGACCATGTGATAAATAATTTCTCAAAGTCCAAGATGGTGGAGATGAATTTCAGATTGACTTGTGCAGAAAAGTTCTGTGTTTACTTTTGGTATCTGCTGTAAAACTAAATTATTAAATGGAGAAAAAAAGTTAAAAAGTAAAAAAAAAAAAAAAAAAAAAAGCTGCATAAAACACAATCTAGATACATTATCAAGAAAGGTCAACAAGTGAGCAGAAATCTTGCAATGTCTCAAGGTACAGTACCTACATACTAAAATCTTATCTTTAACCTTATATAGGTATATTTCTTAGATCCATCAAAACTCTTTGAGACTTTAAAAGATTTTCTTAGACATCAAACAGAAATGTCTAAATTTTAAAGAACTTCAGGTGGGGATGAAGGGGGAAATCAGAGATCGCGGCAGCATTTTGCCTAATTTTTCATTCTCCCTTTCTTTCCCTCTCTGCCCTCTTTTTCTGTTTTTCATGTTCACATTTCTTCTTCATTTCATCTATTATGTTTACATTCACTTTAAATGCTGCTGACCACCACTTTTCATCTTTCTCCTAGTAATTCTGTACTTACGCAAGTTCCATAACTGAACTAATTTTCAGGGCTAGAGTAATTTGCAGCAGTGCAATAATTTCCTTTGATCTACATGCCAGTAAAGGAAACACTGCAACACACACACACGCAAGCAAATAAGAATAATTATGTTTATGACAAGCAAATCCCTTTAATTTATCGTGTGAAATAATTTTACTGAATTTTCTTTAACCAGTCTGACATTATTTCAGATGACCTTTCTGCTAGTCTCCCTCCCTCAAAATTGAATGTCATTTTTCATTATGAAGTACTTGTACATGGCACAATACTGCAAATGAAAGGACAAACATTCAATAAGAATAGATAGTGGTAATTAAGGGCGATAATGAATTTATCATTTACTGTTCATAATATTTAATATGAAAAGAACTGGTAAGTGTTTAAATCGGTCTCAACTCATAATTACATTTATACAGTAATATATGTTTTAATATTAATAATAAATGATAGTGTATTTTGTCACATTTTTGTTAATGCGATTCTCTGCAAGTATATGATGTTTACCTCAATAAAAATTGTGTGTGTGTGTGTGTGTGTGTGTGTGTGTGTGTGTGTGTGTGTGTGTGCGTGCGTGCCTGTCTTGACATGGGATTGGCTCCAATTTACCCATGACTCCAACTGGGATAAGTGGTGTGGTAATGGAAAGATATACATATATTTCCGCATTTATAGCGTCTTTATTACGAGTTTCTTTACTGAACACCACAGCTGGGATTATAGTACTTTATGTTTAGAGGTTCTACTGCTCAGTATCACAAAGTTATATTACTCAGTTGTGTTTTTTTATTGGGTGGTATGGTAGTGCATGAGGTGTGTTGGGGGGGGGGTTGCAGTCTAGCTTCAGCATTGAAGAAGTAGACAGAAGATGAGAAGATCTCAGTCGGCGGTATTTGTGTGGGCAGGGCAGGACATGGCCATCCAGATGGTGCGTATTTTCAGTCAAGCGCGTATACTCAGAGCCCAGGGCTGAGGGACGGACAGCATACATATGTAGGGGCAGTGCCGTGAGTGGGTGAGGCTTACTGCGTCCAGGCCAGTGTAAGGGGAACGGGCGCTATTGGCAGCCAGCGGACTGCAGGGAGGAGACGGCTCAGGGAGAAAAGGTGGGAGGAGATGGTATCGCCCTCGTGGCAGGGCTTGGGATGATTGAGAGGAG
Source organism: Chitala chitala (assembly GCA_025773905.1). NCBI lineage: Eukaryota > Metazoa > Chordata > Actinopteri > Osteoglossiformes > Notopteridae > Chitala > Chitala chitala. Next base: position 39,182 of record JABJVR010012831.1, on the reverse strand, counting down.
TCAGATAGAGCTGGCAGGAATACACACTGTGGGGCCATGGCGGGGGCACCCGTAGCGAGGTGTGATGGGCTGGCCTGTGCTTTCGATGATGTGACCAGTGAGAGACAGGTATTATTTTCCTTGACACATGCAAGTCAGATCCAAGTGGTTCTGCCAGAAGGCAAAGTGTGGTGAAGACTGCTCTGCTCTGGGCTGCTCTGGTCTGCTGCTTCGACGTGTCAGCGTAACGTGCACAGACTTCTACACACTGAAGCACTGCGGTTAATATTAGTATCAATTATAAAGATCATTATGGTAAGAATGACCATCATAATATTAAAACAGTACATGGTGGTAATAATAATAATAATAATAATAATCCATCCATCCATTCACTGTACCGCATTAGCCACTTCAGGGTCACTGGAAGGCCAGAGCCCATCCTAGGAAGCACAGGTTTGCCTGGCAGGTGACACCCCGGGCAGGGCTCCAACCCACCACATTTTAATAGCAACAACAATAATAATAATAATAATAATAATAATAATAATAATAATAATAGATTTTAAAAACCATAAAGAGGACATGTTATTTCAGTAATTACACCATTCACTATACCCCCCCCCCCCTTGCATTTACATTTTAACATCTGATTTCTCACCTGTGTTTTTCTGACAGCAGGGGTGTATTCCTGAAAGCAGGCTTTGCAGACGTGGACTTTAAATGGAAACCCAGAGATGGACAACCCTGAGTCAACAAAACCAGAGGTTCATGTTTCAAAACAGTGTTTTTCCATTTCAGGGGTTCGGAGTTAATCAAGTCTGCGTAAACTGAATCTTATCGAAATGCATTCCGGTCGAACAATAAAAAGCCGCCATCAGTAAAGAGCTGAATTTAAAAGCTGTCATGAAAACAGATGTCAAGAGGTGTGGACACTGAAAAGAAAGGTCTGTTAGATTAACATTTAAAAAAACATTCATGAATATCATCGATTTTTAGGAAATGTAATTATATGTGCAACCGATGTACATCTATACATACATATATTTTTTATGTTAAACCAACAGATTTTTCAACAATTAACGTTTGAAACTACAAAAAAAGATTGGATTAACGTAAAAATATGTACATTGTTTGTACATTTTTTCAAAGGTAGATTTGATCAAAGGTAGATTTGATCCCACAGCAGTGAAGGTGCTTGCTAACATGACTTCTCTCCAATTATATGGGTGACCATACATTTTTGCAGTAATGTGAAGTAAATAATTTTAATAACAGGTTTTTTTTGTAGCAAATCTAGTTTTGTGTCAGAGTTAAAATGAACCAGCTTAAATGTCAGGTAAAGGTGAAAGGTAAGATAAATTCAGTTGGAGTGTCTATACTCAGTGTCAGTGACATACATTGCCTGAAACAATCTGATTATTTTACTTTGATTTACAAGTGTATACCTTAAATGTGAACCAGTTTTGCAAAACTTTGTTAAATTGGTACATGTTTAGTTTTCATTTGTAATGGATCAGATGACATTAGCTAAACTGGTGACGAGACAGAGATAAATGCCAGCGTTTAGATAAACCTTCCAAGGTCACAGTGTCTGGGCATTTCAATTGGGATGGTTCAGAGGACAAACTTACAGAGGCAAAGCAGTTTACAGAAAGAAAACACAGATGGAAAAGTACAGGAAGAAAGAACATAAAGGTTCCTACCGATAATTCAATGCAATATTTTACATTACATGGCAAAGTCAACAAAATATTTCATCACCTTTTAAAACACTTAACACAAGACCACAGATTTTGTCTTCAGTACCAATCTATTTGTTATGACATCAATAGTACAAACATTGGTTGTGGGTGGAAAAAAATATGTGGAAATAACACTATGTTGTATTCCGAGAACCTAACAGTTAAAGCATGCTGCTTATTAGACATTTCCTGAGTTTTCCCAGAGACATCTTTATTTTCACATTTCACCGGTTGACCAAAGGGGTCAATCTGCATCCATATCCATGGCTGACACTCCCATTCCTTGCCGTCTTTGATCCAGCGTCGCTGCAGTTGTCTCGCGCTTGTGACTTCATTAAATCCTATGAAACAAATAGATCTTCCACGGCACGCAGAACACAAAATCCGTACGAATAACCGCTAAGGCAGCAGAACGCGAGAATCACTCTGAGAATGATCCCGGAGTGGCACGACAACGAGGCCGCGAGCGGGATCCGCGTGTGCGGTCCGCGAGCGTGCTGTGACTGACGTGTCTCCAATTACCCAAAGGGCATGGTTAAAACCAACAAATGCAGCCAAGCATTCACGTCTGTATGAAAGGTAGGAAAACCCTACAAGCAATGAAATGTAATAAATCTGACACAGGCGGTACATGCTGATGAGTGCGTAGAAGGGTTAGGTAGCGTTAACACTCAGACAGGAAAAGAAATAAAAGAAAGATGAGCCTTAATTTACAAAACCGCTGCGGTTAGCAATATGACATGAGTCACACAGGTGTTAATGTTTTGGAACATCAACTCCGGCTAAGTTTCCGTCGTCTAAACCGTCGGGTCAATTTACTTAATTTAACATCTATAAGAAACTGGAATCAGGGTGGTGTGCTTGCTGTTTTCTATAGTGCTGCCATCATATTGTCATATTCTATTGAAAAGTGGAGTATGTTTATGTTCATTTCTTTACTAGGTATGGGTTGAAATAGCTTTTACATAATTTTGTGCTGTCAGCTGTACTGCAAATATTTATGCATAAGCTGTCATTTCTGCTGTAGTTTGCATAACTTTAACAGCTGTGTACAGTTGTGAACCCCTATGAAACCTACTGTTGTCCTTGGCTGGAAGAATACTAGTAAAAGTAATTGAGGAAAACAGTACAAGAGCAGGACACACACACACACACACACACACACACACACACACACACACACACACACAGACACACTTAGGAAGAAAGAAAGAAACAGGAGTTTAAAAATTTGCATATTGTATGAATGAGTGCATTTACACTAAGCCACACTGAGAAGGGCAGTGTGCTGTAAGATATGTTTGATGATCTCGGTGCAGCATTATGTGACCAGCCTGTGGCGTGCCTGTGCATGACAACAGCGTTATGTGACCAGCCTGTGGCGTGCCTGTGCATGAC
>JABJVR010012831.1:0-35960 GCA_025773905.1 Chitala chitala | reverse complement strand
ACAGCGTTATGTGACCAGCCTGTGGCGTGCCTGTGCATGACAACAGCGTTATGTGACCAGCCTGTGGCGTGCCTGTGCATGACAACAGCGTTATGTGACCAGCCTGTGGCGTGCCTGTGCATGACAACAGTGTTATGTGACCAGCCTGTAGCGTGCCTGTGCATGACAACAGCTTTAATTCTGCATCCTGACACCAAACACACGACGAGCATGAGAGACCTCTCCTTTCCTGTTTGCACCATTCAACTTGTATGAATGTATGGCTACTGATTTTTTATTTATTTTTGTAATATGGAAAACACCCCAGGCTGGAAAAATATATTTATTATTTTTATAGTATTTTTTTATAGGCTTCATGCTATTCTGCTTCAGTGTTAAGGCTATTAAACAACTAGCCTGAACAGAAATCTTGATTGTCAATACATTGTGAGTAGATGCCTGTATATTTTTTACATTCATGTGCGAAATGTAACGAAGAAAAACTGGGATAACAACCATTACACTAAGACTGCACAGCTGTGGTTTGGTGATTTTAAGGTGATCCTTTATAACATTCATGTCTGATACAGGAGGGCTTCCAGACTGCGCCTCTCTTGCAGTAAAGGAAACGTGGGTAGAATGAATAGTTCATAAAAACTATCCATTGCTCAATCAGAAATCAGTACTTCTTTTCTATAAACAGGAGGAGAAGACATAGATCCATTGCAGTTTTACACCATCCTTGGACTATATATATATATATATATATATATATAGTTGACTTGGATGTTCGTTATATTTCTACAGCATTTATGTATATTTTTACAGCCTTATCCAGACAAATGATCTGCCTTGTCAACAAACATCTCCTGCCAATTTGATACAGCTGGTTCTCCCCACAATAAGGAGTCTGCCACCATGAGTACAAATCATAAACCTGAAGAATTAAACAGGCTTTCACATTCCAATTGACCAGCCAACAACAGTGTGGTAAATTAAGTTTTCTTCGAGCGTTGTGCATGCATACACGGTACAATCAAGATCTCTTCCCGACCCCGGTCGATCGAAGACGTCCTCGATCTGTGCTTGTGTGAATAAAGCACTTTCGAGCGTGGCAGACTGGTGGTGTGCATTAGTAGAATTGTAAAGAGCTGTCATTAGATGGACAGTAATGAGGATGGTAACTTTCTGTGGATTTCCCAAGGTTACAGTAGAACAGTACATTCTAGTGCACTGCGAGCTCAGCGTGTTTGATCAGTTTCAGTATTGCTGGATTTATCAGCCAGGGAGATTATGCGGCATTTTAAGTTACTCTTGGGTATTGTGCCACACTCATACAATTTAATGAAGCTTTGAACTGTATTTTTTTCCCAATCAAAGTGCTTGGAATTATCATTCCAGAGCTGTCTGCATAAAGACAAGCTAGATTTTGAAACATACAGTTTAGAATAAATATGTGCTCAGTCTAAATTATTTAGGATAGATCAATAGAGGGTGATTTACACAGAGCTCTTCACTGAAGATACAGGACATACAATACATAATTTAAATGTGATGAGGGTTAAAGAGTGAGAAAAAAATTGCGTGTTGAACATCTTGCCCCCTTTAAGTAGAAAATATTATTCCAGGATGAATGCTGTTTCTGTTTAGGCTATGTTTGATGTCTGCATATTCTCGAACATGCCCTGCAAAGCTCATAAATTGCTAATTTGGTTTCTGATGACCCAAAAGCAGACCTCTCTTTTAAAATGTCTTTTTCCTTTCAAATTTTATATTTGATAAAGCACTTGTTTGAAAGTTTTGTACGTGCCTTTCTTTATATGATAAATTTCAAACAGCACAGCATTTAAAAATTGTCTGAGAGTTATCTGCAGCGTCTTGTGTAAAAAATTAATGCAGGAAGCAGTTTTCTTGTCGTCTTTTTCAGTACAATTCCACTCCGTATTCTAATTAGCTCTAATTAGGACTTCTCCCTCCCTTGCAATCTCCAGCAGCCTGACCCATGATGCCACTTCAAATCACGTCCTTCAGTTTGAGTAGCTAATTTAATACAGTGCAACTTTGTTTGTGTTTCCAAACAGAGCTGGAATTACAGAAAAGGTGACCCTTGCTTAAAATCATTAGAGTAAGTCATAATAGCAAGGAAGTGAAGGGCAGATAAGGATAGAATAGACACAGTAGCTTTTTATCATTGTATTTTTATAATTTAGTAGTTTTTACAGACCCACCAATACAGTTAATACAACATCATTGTATACTCATTCTAAACTCCTAAATTATGATTTCAACGACTATCAGAGAGTATATCTTTTAACGAGTTGCATATTCGTTGGGGAGTTTTTTTTGTTTGTTTGTTTTTTTTTTTCGCACTCATTTTCAGGTCATGGCCTTTTTATAGAAGCTATTTTGTGAGCATGTTTTTAGGTGCCATATTGATTTTAAAATAAAGTGGTTTTAGCCTTATTATGTGTTTTATAAGATTATTCACGTTACTCATTTGAAAAAGTAATTTGAGTGTTTCTTTCATGTGCAAAATTCCAGTTTAAATGAGCGAGAACTGCGTCAGTGCATCTTACTAAAGTCTTTGATATTCATCATTATGTAAACAAGCTTTAATAAGTAAACAGTACTTGTGCTATGATATTGAATCTGATTAAAACAATGTGGTCAAACTGCCCGTGGTACATGCAATCAAAGGCTCAGGCCCACACATGCATTTTCATCTGACCATTCCTGGTAAGTGTCCATACAATTATTTTCTTACTGCTGAAGCTCAACAACTAAATGACTGGTTTACCTGATTACTTTGTTTGAGAGACATAAATTAATCCAGACAGCAGCGCAAATACAAATACAGACTCATGTTAATGTTAAATCTGAATTAAAATTTGAAATATTCAATATGTAGTGTAATACTTAAATGTATGGCTAAACTTTAGCTTTACATATAAAAGACAAACCTGCATATTACCTGAAAAGTACTGCCTGCATTTGCCTCTGTAACTTTATGACACTTGTCTTGTCCTTTATTCAGGAGTGTGTTTCTGTTTTTGCTGTTTGGGGAGTAAGGCATGGGTTTGGCATCAGCCGTAAATCATACTAAACTGCCACATCACCACCCAATCATAATGTACACATTTTGGACATGTTTATTATCAGTCTGAGTGCTTACGGTTGCAGAATCTCAATATTTTTCATGACTAGTTGTACCATGTCATAGCATGTTGCCTCAAAGTCATAGCATGTGGCCTAGTTTAACCAGCAGCTGGAATTGTTCTGGAAACTTCAACCTTCTCTCTGCCATTGCGTAGCCAAAAAACCCAGACACATCACTGCTACTGCCATCTGTTGAGCCAAGATCTGGGACTAATGGAAATTTAATGATTTAATGAAAAATTGCAAATGTAAACCAGCAAATAGATGAACAAAATCAATCCAAAGCAGACCCAAGACTAGTATTTGTGAGGAATCTAGTGAACTACCCACAGCAGGAAGCAGCGGTTCCACAACAGAGATGCAGAACAGAAGTGAAGAACAGGTAGGCCTTAAAGGTGATGCTAATAAGCCAGCTGGCAGGTAGGCCTTAAAGGTGATGCAAATAAGCCAGCTGGCAGGTAGGCCTTAAAGGTGATGTTTATGAGCCAGCTGGCAGGTAGACCTTAAAGGGGATGTTAATAAGCCAGCTGGCAGGTAGGCCTTAAAGGTGATGCTAATAAGCCAGCTGGCAGGTAGACCTTAAAGAGGATGTGTATAAACCAACTGGCAGGTAGGCCATAAAGGTGATGTTTATGAGCCAGCGGACTGACAGAGGAGCACTTCACACTGTAGCTGACCTATGTCACATCATGTTCTCTTGCAGTTTTTGAGCACTGTGTCAGATCAGCTCGAACCACAGAGGAACGATGACATTTTTGCATCTCACCTGTTAATTGATCGGCTGAGCAAACCCTACAGACCTTTATGAATGTCAAAGCCCTCATTTCATTGTTAGCATTCTTTCACACAGACACAAGCGGGAAAAATTAAATCAATAAGTGTTTGCCAATATATGTATTGTTGCTTCTACGTTGACATGGTGTGAGAAATTATGAATTAGAAACGTAATGATGATGCCAGACAAGTTGTGAATGTACCACTCCAGGCATAACAGGATCAACTGCTTCTAAAATGAAAGCAAAGAACACTCCATAGGTTCAATGTATCCAACTGAGTGAGTGTTTTTAAAAACAGGATATATTAAAATGGGTTATAAACAGTGTGGCTTAAAAACTGTTTTATTTGTTATTGCATACTTTAGGAGAATGCTAAACCACACATTAAACACAGGAGAATAACGTTACACCCATCCATTTGCTTTACCACCTTACCCAATTCAGGGCTGTGGGAAGCCTGGAGCCCATCCCAGAAGGCACACGGCAGGGGACACCACTGCAGGTCACAAGCAATGGGCAATGTGAAAACACCGGTCAACCTAACCTGCATGTGTCTAGAAGTTGAATCATGTCAGCTGGACTTCTTTCTTCTTGATAGGAACACTTCACTACTCATCCAAGTAGCTTCTTCATCCTGACAAATAACAACTAGCTGAAGAAGCTACTTGGATGAGTAGTGAAGTGTTCCTATCAAGAAGAAAGTAGTCCAGTTGACATGATTCAACTTCCAGACAGCTCCACCTGGATGACTGAGAGTCTTCATTGACATACTAACCTGCGTGTCTTTCGGAGGAAACTACAGAGCCTGGAGAAAGCCCAAGATGCAAACTCCACACACACAGACCCAAATCGGGATTTCAGCCCTGGCCCATCATGCTACCAATAATGTTAGAGAATGTTATCATTAGACCTGATGGATTTTTTCATAAAACTATTAAATGTTGGCAAAACAAAATTCAGAAACAGGATGATAAAAAGTGCTAACAGTAACTATTGCTGGCAAACAGCACCTCACACTTGTTTGCTAATACTTTGGGAAAACTGTAGCAAAGATTGTTGTAAGAAACTCTGCTGCTCTTGATCAGCATAAGAGCCGCTCAGAGAATCGCAGCATTGCCTCACACCCCCATGCTTGTGGGTTCGACTCTGGATCTCGGCACCGTGTGTGCAGAGTTTGCATGTCCTCCTTGTGCATGCGTGGAAAAGTGACTCGCATGCATGTGATAAAAATATGGTGAATGTAAATGACACCCTCACCTTTTGTCTTTAAAAATGTAAAGGTTCCTTGTGTCTTCTTGTGTAACATTAATGTTAACATTTCTGAATTCCTTAACAGCTAGCTAAAGGAGTCCAGGTCATTTGTGTCTTGTCTACATGCATGTGACTCAGAATGACACATCAAAAAAAAAGGTTATTAGCACAGCTGTCATAAAATAAATTAAACTCATCCTAAAAACATCTGGCTGCTGGAAGAGACCAGATAGGGACATCATTTCATAACCTCTAATTTGCTCTCTCAGCCACACTAATTATGATGTAACTGGAACAACGGTGTGAGGTGTGTGGTGATTAACCCCAGGCAGAGAGAGGGGTCTAATGAGGAGCGTGGGATGTCAGACCCATTCGATCAACCTCGCCCCTCTTCGCGGGCGTGTTTAAATGCCTCCGCGACCTTGTAATGGGCACTGGTGACGCAAACGTGAGCCCAATTAGCATATCGTAATTTTCCAGCGGTGACTGAGAACTCCCCAGCAGGGGTTAAAAGTTAAAAAGCTTGTCACAAAAGTGGAAAGTTTGGTGCTTGTTGAGAGGATTGGGCTTTGTACCAATGCGCCTCAAGATTAACTCCATCTCTCATCTTTAAACGACAGGCAGGAGCAACAGAATCGTAGAACAGAGAAAAGAGTAATAATAATCAAATGGAGACCAAAAGCAGAAATGACCCTTATTCAAACAATAAGACAATCATTTCTCATGGTACTCAATGGTACTTATTTAGCTGAATTTAAATTTGGGGAAATGATAGATATCTAGTTGTATGGTGTCACACTGCATGAAGACATTCGCTGAACGTCAGTGTAATTCTGTTAATAGAAACATATCATTGTCATAGCTAATTTATAAGACTGGCCAAGTCTGATTTGGTTCTTGATTAGGGTTGATAGGGGTCTCAGAACGACCTCTTTGCCAGTTAAACCATAATCATATATAATGCACAACATTATTCTTACATAAATACAAATTATGTTAATTGGTGAAGGGTGTGTGGCGAGGGGAGGTGAGTGTGATGTTGAGTGAATAATCGAGAATGTGCATACGGTGGACAGTGTGGGATAAAAGAGCCTCAGATTGGGCTAGGGGTTGCTGTTACCAATTCATTGCTGATGAACAGATCTGATGATTGAAGAACAAAGGGGCTGGGTACCCTGACAGCAGGCATTCTTCAGGAGTGAAATGATGAAACATGTGATAATGGTCACTCTTTAGTTATATAGTCAGATATGCTAGAATACTTAGGCCAGGGGAAAACCCAAAATAATGTGGCAGAAGGCAGGCTTCTTAAGAATGACAGACAGCAGGAGACAGAGAGATGCAGAGAGAGAGAGAGAGAGAGAGAGAGAGAGAGAGAGAGATGGGAAGACAGTAAGAAAGAGGCAGAAATATACAGAGAAACAGAGAGGGAAAGACAGAAGAGACAGGCAAACAGTGTGAGGGGCAGAGAGAGAGAGAGAGAGAGAGAGAGAGAGAGAGACAGGGACAGGAGGATGGTTTGGAAATTATACCTTGCAAAATACTGCACGCTGCACCCTGCTGCTCCCTCGATGAGTGCATAGTGTTAATTAACTCAAATGTTAAGGATTGTCAACACCGATAGCTAAAAGGGATGGGGCTGGGGGCACTCATGCTTTGTTCATATACACTATAAGCCTGTGAAGAGACTGTAAATCAGAGGAGCACAGTCCTGCCTGGTGCTGTGTCCTTCAGAGGAGCACAGTCCTGCCTGGTGCTGTGTCCTTCAGAGGAGCACAGTCCTGCCTGGCGCTGTGTCCTTCAGAGGAGCACAGTCCTGCCTGGTGCTGTGTCCTTCAACAGCTCAGCAACAAATGAATGTTCTTTTCCACCACTGTTTCCCTTACGTTATTTTGAAAATATTCCTGACCTTCCATTAATGATACAATCACAAATGCATGTGCTATGAAGATGATGATTAAATAATAATAATAATAATAATAATAATAATAATAATAATAATAATTATTATTATTATTATTATACACCATGTTCAGCATGACAGGTGTGGATAGGATATTAAAAATAAATGCAATACAGCTGAAGTTGCAGCTTGACCCAGCTGCTCACAGTAATGATTTGGTGCAAATTAACTGCAGCTTTGCACTGTTCGTTCCTGCTGCTGGCTGCCGAGGAAGCCGCTAACACGTGTCTGTGCGCTGTCCCGACGTGTTGTGCGATTCGAAATGTCAGAGCGGTTTAATTACGTCTGAAAAAGCCACAGCACCTCACATGAAAATAAATAAATACGATTTAACCCAGTACGCAGGGAAAAATGTTACTCTCTGAGGATGGTTTTAGGTGTACTTAATTATGTCGTTGTTAAAAAAAGTCACCATTTTACTCAGTATAAAGTAAAACATATACCTTTGTTAGCATTTTAGTGAGTTGAAATATGTTAGGCAAAAAATTAATAGTATATTGATAAGTAAGTGCTGAAATGTAATATTAATAAAGATGGCAAAACCACTATGAAACAAAATGGCTTTTGCTGTATTTACACTGCAGCCCCATAACACTGGTGAATCAAGGCAAGGGAAATGTAATACACTTCTGTGCTGATAGAGACCGCACTAAAGCTATCTCAATACATCCAGAGAGCATTGGATACAATTTTTACAGGCTATTGGCAAGCGAGGCAAACAAATGTACATACACGCACCGAATCCATCCAAATGTTCCCTTTTCCCTGACAGACAAGGTGACCGCATCAATCCATGAGGAATGATTTTGGTTCTCTTGTTGTGAAATCTGAATCGTGGTGCGTTCAAATGTTTGGAAACTTCTCTGGCAGAAACCTCTGAGGGTGTCAACAAATAAACCTCTGCAGCAGTGGGGGACACAGACATACACACACTTATCTACACACCTATGAGATTGCATTCTCAAATTTTACTTAATAATGGTTCACAGTTTGTCCATGGTTTAACACAGCTTTGTCAGTCAGTGGTCTGAAAAGCAAGAGAAGCTTCCTGAGAAAGAAGACCAAAATGACACATTGAAGCTGTCCCATTTTCCGCACTGCACAGGTGAGTGAAAACAGCCTGCTTCCTTCTTTAATTCGGCCTCCCTTTCCTGCCTTGTTTCCTGAGGCTCCCGCTCTGACTCTGTCCTTGGACTATGCTGAACGACATCCTCTGAATAATCAGCAGCCTTGACTTATAGCACTGCTGCCCGATGGTGACACTCCGATCCAAGGAGCCTCTTCGAGCTTTTTAATTCCCACGCATAAATAATGACCCGCATTGTGCCGTACCGTAGGGCGCAGATTCAGAGCCCAAAGCACACAGCGAATGCCAAATAGAACTAAAGACACTGCAAGTTTTCGATCTAACGGACGTGGAACTCTCTGTTCGATGACTCCATAGAGGCATTTATGTGCAATTTTCTTGAACTAAATAAAGTCAACACAGAAAAAATTTAAGCTTATCATTTTCTAATTTGAAGTTTGATAAAACCATGACTATATGTATATTTAAAATTTAAAGCCCATTGGGTATCTGCATCAACACATAAAGCCAAATTAGATGGTCTCCTGATGGTTGTTTTCATGGCTGTCCTTTAACCTGAGGTAGCTATCGATAATTGTTACGATTTATCTAGCTCTTCTGAGTGAGACTCCCTCTGACAATCCAATCAGTCCTCCTCTGAACCGGCCAAATGAACTCTCTGCATCCACAGCACAGCTGACAGGTGTTATGACAGGTGTTCTCATCTGCTCGTTGTCACCCAGGTGGTTGCTACACATTGGCAGTAAATAAGCGAGCCTCCCAGTTCCTTGTAAGGCTGTTTAAGATGACGACGGCTATAGAAATCCAGGTAATTGTCGTCTAAAGTTCTTATTGTCCTCATCAACAAAGGGCTACGTGCACAGACCCAATCAAATGTATGCCCACATGCCATCCCTCGCCTACCAAGACAGACTTATTGTTTCTCCGAGTACACCATGCAATACTTGCGTCAACATTTGAATGGTAATTAACTTCCCTGAGGATGATTGTTCGTAAATACGTCATCTGTGGAGACAAAGGTCTGTCTAGTGTTTATGTCGGAAACTCTTTGCGGACTGCCCCGTTGTGTGCAGACCGAGGAACAAACCACAAAGACATCAGCAGTCATTTCTCCCTGTCTGTGGTAGGCTCATACCTACTGCCGTCCGCCATTTCAAGCAGCTTTATTTTAATATGGTCCTTCTTCACTCTACAGTATTGTGTGAGACTGGATGTAATGACATTAATTGTAGCGGCCCGCATGAGGCTCCGGTACAAACCAGTGCCAGCATGGTACGTTAATTTACGTGGGGTGTTTTTATAATGCGGTTTAATTCAGTGTATGAGAAGAACACAACAATTTGTGTATCATTTTGTGTATTTGTCATTTTCCAGTATTGTTTTTAATAGCCACAACTTGAAGGCACAGTTTAACGACTGCTTAGCAGTTAAATATAAAGGTTTTTAATGCCATTTTCAACATTCATTACACATACACTGGATCTGAACAGTTGAAAATACTCACGTTATATGCAAAAAACATTTTTATATAATGTAATGATAATGTGCTTTTGGCACATATACATTTTAAACCCATCCTTAAGCTTCATAAGGCTAAATAAAAATGTAAATGTCAAGGTTAATTGTGTATTGCATTCAGGGAATTAGCTCACGTTGGAGCATACAAAACAAATTAGTCTTACCATGGCAGCAAATTTCACAGGATTTGCACATAAAAAATTACGATTCTCTTTTGAAAGATGACTACATTGTTAAAAATGGGTAAATCCTGTGATGTTTCTGTTTGTGTCAATACCAATACTTGGAAAAACCCATTTGACAGTATTACCTTTTCATGCAATTCATTACTTACGGGATACACTTGCAATAATTTCAGTGAAAACCGAACATCTCAGCTGTACGTAATAAAGATGCAGATAACACATACGTTAGATTGTAATATGTACATTCGTTTATTGTAAATGAATGCACATGGTGTTTAATATTTTAATGCACCACAGGGCTATTTATTTTATCTGTTTACATTTATTAGTGATCAGCAACATTTGAGCAGGAGGGTGGCTCGTTACTGGTCAGGACTAAAGGGCATGTTCTCCATATGTTCTTTTTAAGCATTTTGTTATTTGGGAACACAGGAGAATGTTAAGGTGAAATGTCATGATCCTAGTTAGTCAGAGGGTCACGGAGCTGATAGCTGTGATTAAAGGTGAGTTAATAACTGAAGCTTAACTGAAGCGTAACTTTATCTTTTGTATATTGGTAATTCTAAAAAAAAAAACGGATTGCCTCGATCACTATACTAAAAGTATGCACAAAGAAACTTGTTTAAGAGACAGAGCATCTATTAAGCACAATGGAACAGAGCCGTTACTGACAGGAAGGAGGAAAAATTACTCCCTTCTTTTTTGGAAGCTTCCGAGTGCAGTATTAAAAATTAGACCCATTTACTTTTTGTTATTATTTGTTGTTGCTGGTTTTTGGTACTTGCTTTTGTGACCATCTCATATCAACACCCAATATGCTATTGGCTAGCTACACTGGGCAATACTCATTCCAGACAAATAATCACATCTTCAGGGAAGCACAGCTTCTCAGGAATACATCTAATATGTTAAAATGCATTACAATGTAACAGTGCTACACCTTATGCAGAGGTTCCATTCCTCCCTGTAGCTTTCTATCTTATGAAAACTGTCATAATGATGCACAGCTTCTCAAACCAGTAGAGTTGGTGTGGTCCTTCAACGACTGGTAACAGGAAGAGGAACTGAGTGTGGACTTGGAGTCATTTACAAAACACTGTCTAAATGATGCCCTAAGGGCTGTAGAGGAGGCAGATAGAACTGCCAAAGGCCAGCAATATGGTGCTGAGAGCAATGTGGGTCTTCAGTTACATTGTTAGGCTCCCTCAGTTGGCTAGCTCGCTTAAAGTTTGTGTTGCCTAGCAACATTGTTTTGTTGAACTGCATTCTCTTTTAAAATGATGAATTCTAATTAATTTTCTTAGAAAATTCTTGGTTAATGAATGGGATGTCATAGATTTTCACTGTTGTCATACTGTAGCATCCGTTACATTGAAACGTTTAAGTACATGAGAAAAATGTGTATATAAAATATGTATGTATTGTAGTGATACATGTGGCAGTCGTTGACATGGTGTGGGCTCAGGCAGGAGACACTGAAGCAAGCTAAGCTTTATTCACAGAGTGTTTAATGACCAAAAAAAGTACAAAAACACAAATTTGAGGGGCACATCTCGGTATAAGCAGGACAAAAATACGGAAACCCAAAAAGAAAGACACTGGGCAACCAGGGAACATAAGAACAGAAGAATAACCACTAAGATACTCAGACACAAGTTAAGAAACACAATGGATTTCAACAACAATCAAACGCACCAAACCCCAAACCTAAACAGTAAGACCAGGGAAAACAGCCAAGGTGCTAACACCTAATGAAACCAAACGAGAAAACAAGGAAATGAGACAAAGGAGCAACAGGAAATCGAGAGGGCGTGTCCATGCAACAAGGCAGCAAGGGAGTCCATGCAAATCATGACGGTTGTGGGTACTTGACATTGTAAAATGATGCTGAATGATGTAAAAACACAATATCTGTTTTTGTTTTCCTTTCAGACTAGATATTTTATTCAGTATAAACAGAAAAAGTTCTCTTTCAAAGCTTGTTTATTATAGTTTAAAGACAAACCACTGTCCACTATATATTTTACAAAGCAATAGCATCAGCTACAGGTTATCATTACTCAAGTTTTTAGGCTTTCTAACTTTCTCTGAAATGTCAAAGCAATACTAATTCTTTAATGTAGTTAAGCATTTCAGCATGACCGTACAATGTTAAGGCTATGCAGTTATCTGAAGTTTTACCTAAGCTACAGCCTTGTAAACATGACAGTACTGTGGCTTTCCAGTACATATCCTCTACATTCCAATGTATGTGCATTATGGACACCTACAAAATGTACTTCTTTTAAGTATAATTCCCCAGTAAAATTCCATGTCATATACGCCACATTTGTGTAGTAGTGAGCTTTGTCTAACTTCAAAAGACAAAAAACTAAGTGTCACTGAGCTTGAAGGCCTGTTGTCATATTGAACTAATATCATACAAAGATCCAGTGATTAATCTTAAATTAGAATTCAAATGAAGCTTTCTTGAAAGTGGAAATGTACAGTACATATTTAATAACAGCCAACTAAGCCGCATCACAATGTTCACTGACATGAATTATGAGTAAAAGCTAGCAATGGAAGGTAATGGCTAACGAAGCAGTGCTATGCCGTGGACCTAATCTGTACATCTAACGTGCCCCTGCGCTCAGTTGCGGAGTCCCTCTGGGGGAGCCGGATCACTTTCGCTTACTTCATTTTTATATGACAAGCCTGGTAAGTCGTGACTCATATGATAAAGGCTACGTTCGACGGCTGGTTTTCTACTGATGAGTCCGGTCAGAACAAAGCCAAAGTCAGGGGCCAGCTCTTGCCCAGAGAGTCTGCCAAGCAGCCTAATTTACATTAGTATTTTGCTGTCCTACAGAAGTCCATTTCCTATCCCATATGAGATCTCATTCTTTTTTAAAGGTATGTTTAAAAAGTACACTATAAAATATGCACCAACCTTCTTAACAAACTACAGTGTGGATTTATTTTATCCACTTTGTCAGACGTTTTTTTTTTTTTTGTATTCCACATACTAGTTGAGGAATGCAGGTGCTATTGGGGGACACACTGCCCAATATTAAAGGTTTTGCTATATATTTTTATATATGTTTTTAACACAATCTACATTTGTGCCCCTTCTTATCAAATTATGTTCATGTCCTCTTGTAGCATGTTTTGTCCTTTTTCAGCTTAATTTCCACCTCTATAATGTGTATGTACTATTTAACCCTTTATGAAGTATTTAACCTGTAGATACACAAAGCTTTAATGGATTGAATGAGTAAAAAGGGTCAGAGTTATCCCAATTGTACATTTAACTGTTAATTATACAACAGTTCTGACCAAGAAATTTGGTGTGATTTGATTGGACAAGGAGCATAATAATGGAACAGGGACATTTAATAATAAGTATCACACTGCTTCATATGTATTCTAATAATCCTCAATTACACTAACTGTAATAAAGAAACAAATCATACTCTGCTGTTCCTTATTACTGTCAACTAATAAATGGATTTTGTAGAAATGTTTTATTATAATTGTTGATTACACTAACTTTCAGCCCCTAGCTCAATGTTACATTTTTTCAGAAAAAAGACATTTTTTTTAATATATTCGTGACTTTATATAGCTTATTTATCATAATGTTCGTTTCCACAGGAAAAGTGGTATGTAAAATGGATAGACAAAAATATGAACATGAACACGCAGATCTTTTTATTTCTTCATAGATCTTCTGGAAAAAAATGACACAGTGAGGAAAAATAAACAGGCATGATCTACTTTACAATCTGCCAGCAATTTGTTTTCACCTTACAGCTGGTCTTCTGTTTCATTACTGTCATTGCCTGCAAAGTCAGCTTTGTCTTTTAGTCAAGTGACACAATTTAATGTAATACCAGTGTGTCCTGTTGGTTTTGTATTAAGGTTTGGCAATGTTATTGAACCTATGAATTTAACCCACAGAAATTATGTATTAGCATTTATATAACATTTGCAAGTTATTTTATTTTTTAAAAAATAACGTGTGTTTATTTTCACATAACATTTTAATTTTTGCAGGACATAATTTCATGATAATCCCCAAACATATTGATAAAGGAAATATCTAAGAAGTAAAGAAAACTTCCTGATGTTTACACACCCCACACATACAAACTGAACTACACATGTAAACATCCCATTTCAAATGTTCAGTAAAACCTTATTTAATGCTAAACGTTTTAATTTGTAATGATGGGAAATGTCAAATGAAAATAAAGTCCAGTATGGATTCTGCACAGTTTAGGAATTTACAACGGCATCAGTGGCATAGCATCAGTGGTACAGCATCAATGGTAATGCATAGACCAGAGACAATCATTAGTACATCTTGGCCAGCAGCTGAGTTTTGATTTGAGGTAGAGCCAAAAAATGCAGTTTCATTTAACATGTGCATTTATTCATTTATCTATCCAAAACTGTAGGGACCAATCTGATGCTTTTAAAAACCATTTAATAAATTTACAATTATTAATTTACAAATTCAATTGCTTGATACTTGTTGATTTCTGTTATTGAGACCTTCAACCTGGAATCTATAGGAAAAGCCGCTATCCTATTTCCAACCTGTGGCACCATGGAGTGAAATCAAACGAGATTCTTGTGGGAAATAAGAATATTCCCCAGACCCCCCTAGTCCTCTGTTTCCTGCTTCACCCTAGAAACCCAATAAGGGAATTGAAAATAGGAAAGGAGTTTCAGCAGACGATTCATTCCAAACTGAAACAGTGCAAACGCAACATGGCCTTTGATGTAGTGATTGGTTTCACAGCTCTGTCTGCTTAACCCTCACTGCACAGAGCGCATCACTTTTATCACCCTGGGTCAAGAAAATCCGGTTTTTCATCTGAGTGCATTACCATAAAGGGTGCTCATAATTGTCTCTAATGACCAAGGTAGTTAACAGTAGTTCATTTACTGTTCCTTGTTAATTGGATCTGCTTAATTTACCGATTGATTAAGCAATATTTCACTGCAAATATCACCAGCATGTCCAATAAATTGCAAACAACCCTTGGTGCTTTCCTGAAGAAAAAATAATAATGCTGTGCTAACATATAAGACCACTTAAAAGAAATAAAATCTTTAACATATAAAGCTGTTTAACAGGACAGTTTATTTACTTCTGAAAACATATAAAACTACGAAACTGAATACATGTTATTACAATAATTGGTCTCAAAAATTTATTGTATTTTTAAAACAAGTCTGTTTTCTCTGACATTACTTAGAAGCCAACTTTGTCACGATTTTATATGCTTTGAAATGCATAGCCGTGTCTATAAACATGTTTTTTCATTAACTACATAATAGAAGTTTTTTTAAGAAACATTTGGTTCCGAATGGGTGCTACACAATGTGTTGGACAGCAATACCACCAAGTTTCCAGGCAAACAGAAATTTTATTTATTTATTTTAATGTTTTTTTTTTTTTTTTTGTCAGGAATGCCTTTTCTCAAAACAAATTTAAATGCATTCCATAATCTTCAACCAAAACAGCATTCTCCACTTAAAAGTCAAAAAGTGAATACCGTACTCTGAAATCTTTGGTATTAATTAAATAGCACAAATATTAGCCTACCATGGAAATATTAATAGCACAGCTTTGCCTTTTATGTAGAATTTTAAATTGAAAGTTATTTCTTGGTAGCTCACAGATTCCTCCATCCCTAACTCTGATCAGACACACACACACACACACACACACACACACACACACACACACACACACACACACACACACACACACACACACACAAGCTTTCAAAATAAGATGTTAATGCTTTCATGATTTTTTTTAAAGGTATAAAAAGGAAGAGCTATTATCTTGTCACTAATGCATTTGAATTATCAATTCATGTGGAAATTTCTACACGTGTTTTACAGTGTCAGTGTGTGTAATCAACAGATGTAGAACACGCTGTAAAAGGAAGAAGATTTTTAGCTGAACATTTTATCATGCTTCAGTTTCCTGTTTTTTGTTGTAAAACTACACTTTTATTCATGAAACTTATTGCATCTGGAAAATATGTATTATGAATCTGAAACTGACGGCTTATGAACCATCGAATATTCAGGCCAAATTCAGGCCTTGTCGGCTTCCTAAATCAAGCACGTAACCGTGCTGTAAATGACCTACTCTCTCATTTTTATATATTTTTTAATCATTAATTTTTTTGCTCCATTTTTTGCCCAACACCAGCAAATATTGAATTGTATATTGCGAATTTCCTCTGGGTCAACTTGGCATTTAGCTGATAGACATTTATCACATACATTTGGAGTAATGAACAAACAATTGACCCTTGCCTTGGGAAAGTAACTGAGATGGATCTAGTTATTGTAAAGTGCAGCCCATGGGTCCTTAACCAATCTGTGTTCAGCACAAAATTTTACATTGAAACGTCTTGGGACAGAGCATCAGAGCAAGAGCATCATCTGTTTTTTTTTTTTTTTTTTTTTAAACCACATACAGCACTTTCAAAGCATAAACGTAGCATTGAATGCTAAGACCAAACAGAACAGAATTTTGGTGGGGGGGATTTACACCTTGAGAGAGTACAACAACTACAACATTTCCATTTGCAAAACGTTTCATGCAAGCACGGATTTTAACAATTCCAACTGATCCGCATTCCATCTGTGTGATGTGGCTTGATATTTTCGCAGACCTTACAAAAGTGAGCCGAGTTCAGAATAAATATGCTTTTCCACCCATGTCTGTCTTATCTAGTGGGTCCTCGGTGGAGCAGCAGTACAGAGTTTGCCTAAGCACAGTTGAGTTGGAGCGAACCAGGAAGGCTGTCACCGGTCCCTTTTACACATGCTTCTGTTTCTACCAGTAAAGCAACGGCTCTGAAGCCTGTCGGTTTCGCTTGTATTGCAGTTTAAGACATGCGGCTTTGATTCAGTAAATGTTGGGCATTTCCATCTTCACCTTAATGCCGCCACCGCTTGTCATGTTTGCTCACTGCTTATCAATAGCTTCCTTTCTGTTCACTCAAGCGGTTATTTACAGTATAGCCATCACAGCTGTGCACGTGCATTATTATTTTTCCTTGCGCAAAATATTTTTATTGCAAAAGTGATATTAGCTGCACTGTATTGGGAGGCATTTTCCTTATGTTCCCACCTTAACTTGCTTTATTTACATGTGGAAGCAGAACTGGTGTTACCGTGCCAACGTCACTAGGTCAAAGGTTAAATTAATGTCAGGAAGCAGGCAATGCAAACACAAATTGGAAATGTGACTGATATATTTGTTTTCTAAATATATTACACACCAGGTCCTGTGAATATATCCAAACATTATAAAGAACTATCATCTCTAAATGTGTAAACTTATATTTTCATGTCACCCCTAACTAACTATTGATTGGTATGAAATCTTACATCAGTGACAAACACAGAAAATGTATTTACAGGGGTTATCAATAATTGGTTCAGTCAGGCACGTGCTTTAAGTGTCATGTGGTGGTAATTGTGAATAGCTCTATTGTGGTATGGAATGTGGACAAGTAATGGAATAGAATCTGACGTAACACCGCAGACTGCAAAATACACCTTTGGAATGAATAAACAGGCATGCCTTCCAATGCACACATCACCTTGCATTTTGTTTCAGTAAATAATGACACGCATTGACAGAGAGACAAATAAACTGATATTTCTGTGGAGGTTAAACATTGACACAAGACCAAAATGTTACCCATTTTTACATTTTTAAAGCACTGTAGGCTTCAGATGTAACTTTCATATCTGACCTTCCTGAACTCAGAACTCTGAATAGACATAACCAGACCCACTTGGAAGGTTACATCAAATAGAATAAATGAACAACTTTATAAATCAGTAAAGTATAGATTTGCAGGCCAGTACTTTTAAAAAATGTCTTTAATTCCATTAAGTACACAACCAATAGACACCTATAAGCATAAGGTTAGTGGACGAAGCCTAGCACTTCAGTATCACACCCAGCCTCCCCTTCAGTGTATGGGGAATGTAAATCAGTCTACAAGAAAAGTACAACTAAACTATCAAGCACTTACCCATCATAGTTCAAGCATTAGATAATATATAAAAATTATTCCATTGCATTGGTCTAAGTACAACATATCTCACAACTACTGTTTTTTTTTTTTCTTAATGAAGTTTTAAAAGACAAAATATATTGCATAAGCAGCAGCTGCATTAATAGCATAAGGCAGGATTTTGTGAGACTAGTTTATCATCCTCTTTCAGATGCAGTGTCATAAAGGCAAATGTCATTGTTGTAATGCATTACGGCTGCTGGAGATTTACTCGTTTTATTACCCTTTTACATTCCCTGTTCTTTGCACAATCTGCCAAGCAGGTGCACTTTATTTAAATGCAAACAGGTGAGGGTTGTTTATTCCTAACATGTAAATTGCAGAAAGTTATCCTGGTGAGCCGTGGCAAATCTAGGTGAATGGAACCATTTCTGTTCTTGATGAAGTTGAGATATGATCTGGGACAGCAGGTAGGAGTGTATAAATAAAAATCCAATAAGGAGATATCAATTATATGGAGGAATGTCTGTTATACCCTTGAAAATGGTGTTGAACCATGGTCTTTAGAGTGTATTATCTAGCTGCTGAACCAGTAAGTAAAAAAATGAATTTAAGTTTGTACTTAGCAATGAAAATTTTCAGTAAATATGCATGCATTCATTGATCCCTACTACAAGGACTTCCTTTAGAAGGTTATAATTATAGGAATTATTTCTGTTTTGGAAACTGAGTGTCTCTGATCATACCCATTTGAAACATACATTTCAGTCTGCAACACAGACAGAGGACACCAAGGTAGATAATGGTAAAATATGGCGATATAATCGTGTAGGAACAATGAGTTCTAGTTTTCATTAATTACCAAAATAGCTTGCTGCTTCAGGTCATTCAAATATCGCAGTCTTAAATACGTAGTTATGTACATTAACAGTTACTACATTATACTAAATATAGGCTTTGTGTGTGTATGCGTGTGTGTAGTAAATAACATACCAGTAACAAGTGTGTTCTGTATGTCTTTATACTCTACTCATTCTAGAGCCCATTTTTTGATACTGGTTTATTACAGACCATAATGTGTGACTTGTTTAATTGTCATCAGAAAACCACAAATGTTTTGTTAAAATGACCCTCTGCTGAATGTGGTGAAAAGAAAAATGCCCCAAATCAAAAGGACTGAGTAACGGCAACGGTGCCCCACAGCTGTCAGCACAGAGATATCCTTCCGCTGCCGTTGCGATCTCGCCTTGTTTTGAAAATTGCTACAGCAGACAAAGTAGAGCAGAAGTGTGAAGCACAGGTTAAGAGTGCCCACTAGTGTTCAATTTTTAATGTGGAAACTCTTTAATGTGACTCTTCCCTTCATAAGACTAAGAAGTTAAAGCACAGACTTATATATACAGTATTCCTTAGGTGGTGATTTTTCCATAAAATGTAAGTAAGGATTTAAAACAGACTGTAGTGAAAATTACTTGACATTCTGGCTGTCTGTTAAGGCAAATGGTTTTCAGGAAAACTGATCAAGGACATGTTTGACATTGTAAGACCAGAGCTTAAAACAATAAGGAGCCAGTACTGCCCTTGTCTTTTATGTGTCAGTCTGTTCTTAGAGATTTTGAGATGTCTCGATGTACAAGACCCACTCCCTGTACACCGAAAAGAAAAACAGAGAGGTCCCGGTACCAGTCAAGCACTAGGACCATGGTAATTTAACCCGATTTGTCCCCAGGTTGGATAAATGTTTAACTCCAACTCTGCTGAAGAACAAACGGCCACCTTTGACTTGGTGTTCCACCAATTCTTCTAGTTGACAATGGGAACATTTCAGATCTCCACCTAGTCAGCAGGGCACACTGACTTGAATGGCACCAAGTGAGTATGCACGTCAGTATGAGGATATGGAGCCCTAGCCTGACTTGCAAGCAGGGCAAATCTGCTGATTGCAATTTCCATAATTGCAAGGTGACATTTGCATTACAGTCAGGGCTGATTGGAGCGGACGCCTTCGACTCCACGCACTGCTGCACGTCTGCAGTCTCAGCTTCGCGCGCTGAATTTCGGAACTCCGAGTACGTCCCCCCTCTCCCCCACCCAAAGCAGGCACCTCATGCATTTTGAGGAAATGGAGATTGATTCCATGCTCGCTTCTATCAGGGAGCTCTGTTGACAAAGATGCTTGGTTATGAAGGAATCGGTTCTGGCCAAAAGAAAGTGTTACACCGTGAGAAATATGCAGACTAATATTTGTTTTGCAAGGGAATAAAATTGTGGCACAACATTGTTGAGTTGAGCAAATCACTGAGCCAGCAAATCAGCATATATTGTGTTCCTCAAAACAGAAACCTAACAGTGCAGCTGGTGGGGGCAGGGGTCTTTATCCACATACAGAATGTATAAAATATTATGACTTACACTGAACCCAAAGGAAACCTGAGCTGTTGTGCTTACTGTACTTTATTGGCCCTAAATAATATGTGCTTCTTCTTTCACAGAGCAATATGAATTATGGACTAGAATGATTATACATACATATCATACTGAAGCAGAATGCAATAAATATGATAATTTGTGTGTTTTATTTCACAAAGAACTGTGTTTCAAACTGTGTGGGTTCCATGGTGTAGTTTTGTGAAATTGTAGTGAAGACATTGTTACAGATTCATAATGAACAATTCATTCAAAATGAATAACTGCCCAAGTTATTTGAGAAGTGCTTTCAGATAGAAAGTTTTTTTTGTAAGAACTAAAATCACCTAAGCTTAATTCACTACTAATAATACATTTTGACATATGACAACTGCTGCTACTACTACTACTACTACTACTAATAATAATAATAATAATAATAATAATAATAATATAGAATCAGTAAAGAAAAAAAATCTAATATGAGCTTTCCAGAAGACACAAACCCAACAAAAACAGCATAGATATACTAAGGAAAATATGGGACACAGGGATCAGACAACAAAATGTGGAGGGCAGGGAACAGACAGGGAATTGTGGAGGGCGGGGATCAGACAGGGAAATGTGGTGGAGAGGGAACAGACAGGGAAATGTGGTGGGCAGGGATCAGACATGGAAATGTGGTGGAGAGGGAACAGACAGGGAAATGTGGAGGGTGGGGATCAGACAGGGAAATGTGGTGGAGAGGGAACAGACAGGGAAATGTGGAGGGCAGGGATCAGACATGGGAATGTGGAGGGCAGGGATCAGACAGGGAAATGTGGAGGGCAGGGAACAGACAGGGATTCCAGGGTTACAAGATAATACTGCAACCTCAGTTTTATACTATTTTACCTTACACATATTGAAGCAAAGAGAAGAAATGCTTCTTTGCAAATACTCATAAAACTTTTCTAAGACGTCTGGGCAGAACCAAATTTCAAAAAGTGTATAATCTTTCCTTGTGTTGACCCACACGATAAGCGATGGGACCCTCTCCCTGACATATTATCCATCGCTGCCAACAATGCCGGTAACATTACTTCAAAATGCTTAATTTTACGCTTTAATTGCGCATTTGCAACTTGGGTACGGCTGTCCTTAAAATGGAGGTCATTTTCTCAGGCTTGGTTAAGATTAGCTTAGACCTTGAGTTATCACATAACCTCTATTGTATTATTAATGCATCCAGATGTTAATGTGAACCACAAGGTCTCAAGTCTTACAGATGGAAGATCTAGGACATGAGCTGACCTGGTTGACCAGATGGAGACCCTGTGTCAGGGAGGAATCTTGGAAGATGGTACGGTGGGTCATGATGAAATCAGTGCGAGTATTCTGAAGATTTTGCATTTGATATGGTCGCATTTTTTTGGTTGACACATATTGCTTCTTTTTGGTTGTTTCTTTATGCCACTTTTCAGCACATTTCTGACTTTCCTGGAAGTATCCTTAAACATGCAGTTAAACTAATCATACATACACACTCAGAGGACCTTCCTGGCATAAAATAAATAAATAAGAAAATAAATAAATAATCACATTGATGAAGAAGTCAACGGCAAATGTGTACAGTGTGTCAGAATTCCCTTGACAACATGTGTGATTTAAACATCTCTGCTTTGACTGGATGTCTGGCCACCATAGCAGTTTGTGTGAGCATAGTGCAGTTAAAAGAGTCTGAAACAAGAGAATTTATTCATAGTGAAAAGGAAGACCAGGAAAATGGTGGGAGATAAGAGAGTAAAGCATTTCAGTTATCATAATGAAATGTTAAAGGGGAGAAGGAGAGGTACACATAGTATGAGCCTTTGGAGGGGGGGCTTATGCACAAAAGAATCAGACATAGAAATCATGAAATCATACTCAGTTGATTAATTAAGACTGGCCCTGATAACACCCTCTTCAGTATTTTTTGAACTACAGGCTGATCTTAATACCATGTGCATGATGCTGGACTCGTGATTGACATTTTTATATTGTTTGTTTTTAAAGTGTGCACGGAAATAAAACAGCAAGCACTCCCTCCGCCTTACAGAACAGCATGGATTGAACTGCTTTCCATAATGAGGATAATTGTTTTACAAATAAGCCCTTGATTGATTCCTGGTGCTGGCTCTGTTTTGTGAACTAACCCACAAATGTCTGGCTCAGCCTCTTGAAAAATCGGAGGGGCTGTACTTCGCTGATGACATGACCCAATCTAGACAAGCCGCGGTAACAGCCAAGTAACTCTCAATAATCGAGGCACAAAATCTTTGCCTAAACGTAGCTCTAAGAAATTAGTGGGAATTACTGAAATTGATGTGAAGCTATTATCGTGGGTATTTCAAAATGCGGTTTTTGATTGCGTTATACGACAGCACATGCTGCGGACGCAATACTTTGGAGAGCATTAAGAATGCATGACAAAGTGTGCAATCATACTGTCGTGATTTAGTACACTGAATGTTAAACCAGTCAGAGAAGGCAGTCTACATGTTCTGTTTTTGTGAGTATGTAGATGCTGCTGTGCTTATGATAGTCTTTTAATGGGCCCTTCTGGTGCCTGTGGAAAGTTTCCCACTGACTAAAAAAACCATGCCACTTAAACTGGCAGTTAATGTCATGCTTTGTAAGTTTACTTTTCTCCTACTTACCACACAACCAGTAACAATTAATAACAAATGCTCTGTAGCAACAACAATGGGAATGACTTTGACAGTTCAATTGTTGGAAGAATATATGGGTTTTTTGATCATAAAAACAGTCGGTCAATTGTATTAAGTCTGTTTTTTTGCACCGGGATACTGAAACTTATTCATCTTTGTTAAATCATTAATTGTACGTGTAGTTTTTATTTATGTACGGTTTCTATGTTGGGACGGCATTTCATTTGATCACAATGTACCGTATAGTCTTAATTCTTTTTTGTCACAAATTTTCAGATGGATTCCAAGTGCAGGCTCAGTGACTGTAGAAGGTTCTCTTTTATGATACAGAACTGCTTCAACTGTGATGTACAGGTCATTGTTCTGTTGAAAGGTGAATCTTTGTCCCACTCCTTGGTTCTTTTGTAGATGGAAGTATCAGTTCCCTTAAGAATTTGCTTTATATAACACCACCCATTTTATTCTTAATCACAATAAGCTCCTCACTGCAACATCAGTGTTTTGCTGCCACACTTCAGAAGGTCCTACCCAGACGGTTCCTGCTAGACATGCTACACAGTAGTTAGCTTCGAGAGTTCTGCATTTCTCTGACTGCTAATTATTTCACCACATCTCTCTTTGACTTGTTTGGAAATCCTAAGAGTTTGAGCACATGTTTTTTTTCTCTTTGCTACTGTTCTACACGATTTATGGAGTAACGAAGCTGTTGTGAAGAAACACAGACTTCCTCTAATAAATCTCTTCAGTGTGTGTGTGTGTGTGTGTGTGTGTGTGTGTGTGTGTGTGTGTGTGTGTGTGTGTGTGTGTGTGTGTGTGTGTGTGTAATGCTCTCATTAGCAGGTTTGTAGTCTCAATGACCTGTAACCTGCATTTTGACAGCTTACTCTGAAAGAATGACCAGTTCTAAGCTGATACAATGAGCTGTTCAAGTTCCTAATGATCATCTTGACTGTTTGCCACAATATGTCTAATTCCTTTAAAATAGTTTGTACCCTTCCCTGATCTTGTTTTTCTAAAACTTTTCCCCCAGTGATTTTGTGAAAGTTTTCTTAGTCTCCATTTTGTTTGCTCCCACTGTACAGTTGAGGAACCTCCTGAAGGATCTAGGTTTGCAGCCTTATGCAGTATGGATACACTTTATTCCACACAGACTTCATTAAATTTATTGATTGGTACAAATGACATCACATTTTTAGTCCTCATTAGATGAATATAGGTGGATCAATTGAAAAAGAAAATCATAATATATAAATAAATAGTATTGAATAACAATAATAAAAAACAGATTTAAATGATTCAAACATTTCTTCTACAAGTATTTCAAAATATGGTAGAATAAAATGCAATTTTAAAAATTTCAGTTTAAAATCAAATATCCATTTATATTTTAAATACAGATAGTCCTAATGTGTCTAGTTTTCATTGTAAATGTTATGGGAGAGAAATAAAGAAATATCTATCTGCTTTTAAAATTAAATAGAAAGAATTAAGTTAAAAATCCTTTCCTGGATTAGTTTTAACCTTTCTCCTTTTGTGCTGATACGGTCTGCCTAAGCTTTGTTAAAGTATATGAAATATATTCATGGGGAAATGCTGTGAACTGTGAGCATGAATTACCTTTTGCTGCTGCCGGATTTACATACGGAAGAGCCGTGTCCACCCGTACGCGTGCTCTGCGGTGATCTCAAATCTTTCGTCAAAAAGTGGAGCATGTCGCATGCGAGCAGCCCCGGACGTTAATAAGAAACAGTAATTATGAGTCGTGCACAGATGGGAAATGAGGCATATCTGTTTTCTCCCCCACCCCCTCGCCCCCTCCCTTGACAGGACTGATTTGCCCTTTGAGTCCCATTTAGTTTGACGCTCTTGGGACCGGGGTGACGAGAAGCGGTCGGGACAGCTCAGTGTAGATGTTTTTAGGAGTGGTACAGGACAATCCTCCCACGAGAGGAATGGGTCACTTTTTTCTGAAATTTCACTTTTGTTCGTGCTGACTTAGTAGAAAGCAAGCAAGCAAGCAGGAAAGCGTATTGTTAATATATTAGCACATATATAAAACATATGTAATGCTTATCAACTATGGAACTCAAACACAAATGGCTGTAGAAGTGCTGTAGTTTTTATTTACCAACAAGATCGCAATTAGGGATAAGAGGTTAGCGCTCGAACTCCCACCTACAGCTATGAAGTGAAATTCAAAATAATCAGAGAGTAGCGCACACACAGACAAACAAACAAAAACAAACAAGGCAACAGGAGAATAATGACAAAAAAAGTGGCACACAACCTTTTCCTTCCTTAAATTACTTTAACCATTTTCATAATGAATACTAGTAAAGCTTCATAATTATATCAATTAGCATATCACAACTGTTGCCAATTAGTCATAGTTGGCCTTATTTTAGCTAAATCATTGCTAAAGTAGACAGTGGGTTTGTTTTACCGTGTTTGCAGTAAGAGCTACATCCTCATGGACACGTAAAAGAGGAACATTTGTTAGCCAGTCACTGTGTCAACTTGGACATGTAAAGGAGGAACACTTGTTAGCCAGTCATTGTGTCAACTTGGACATGTAAAGGAGGAACACTTGTTAGCCAGTCATTGTGTCAACTTGGACACGTAAAGGAGGAACACTTGTTAGCCAGTCCTTGTGTCAACTTCCACATTATAATGAGGTGTGCAATATATGCTTTACATAATTTCTTCTTATTTCTTTAATTTAATTTATTGGTGGCCTGACATGTATGGCATTAGATAGGTGCCACTTAAAACTATGCATATTTTCAAAATAAGCCGCAGACATCTGTTTGCAGTGAAGGAACTGAATGGCTTTCACCATATTCCTTCATTTTACAAAAGGAATGATCACGATGGTCAGCATTTGATATGCTAGCACCCCGAGAAACTTAAATAAATATTTAAATACATGTTATCGGGTGATAGAAAAGGCAAAATCCAACTGAATGGCTGAGTTATAAAATGCGGCTTCACATGAAAGATACATCTTTGGGTTCCAATGTGACGAGTAAAGAAAGAAGCTATTTTGTTCCTGCAGTCTTAAAAACAGATTTTGACAAAAGAAAAAGCAAGTTGCTCTTATGTAGGAACGGCTTTAAGGCTGCCGCTCCAATTGGGAGCTCGGATGCTTAGTAGAGAGAAACAGTGTGTTGTTACATAGCGTACTTTCGCAGAAAACACTTTCGAGATTACACTTTTTAAATTTCCTTTATGTAATTGCTCCAAGACAAAGGGATGAGGTGTGCATGTATACACATCCATTTATAGAATCCTGTTAATCAGGGCCCATTGATTCACATGTTTAATTCTGAAAGGTTTTATAGTGTAAAGTATAAAATCTTATTTAATTAAATGCCAGTCTGCATGTGTCACGTGTACATGATGGTAAGGCAGAAGTGCTTATTTAACAGCAGAATAAATTTACTTCTATTGTATTCTGTATTCTATAGTTTGCAACAAGAAATGGTGTGAAATGCCCAAGTGATGTTGTATAATTAAAATTTCATATGCAGCTATACTTGAAGTTTTGCCTAATTTTTTGTTGTATATGGTTATAACTAAAACAGTAATTTTGAGTTGTATAATGTATGGAAACTCACATTCTGAAACTGGTTAAAAAGGACAATTATGGTTTCTTTCAAGTTAGAGTTTTAAGGCTACACCGATTTTAATCCGCTTTTAACAAAATTGCATTTGATGGGGAGTCACAAATCTCAAAAAAGTGCTCCTCTTTTTTTCATCTTTTCAGTTTTCAGCTGAGTCAAGGGAACAGGCCCTTGGACGGCAGCCAATGTTTTGATCTCGTGTGCCAAGACAGCCTTAAACCAAAGATAGAAGCTCTTATCAATTAGTCACTCAAGCGGTCCGCTCACCGACCGCTCACATTACTTGTCCTTGTGCTGGGGATTGGCTTTTAACCATTGTTTTCTCTTTACACTGTCCTTTACTGCCTTGTGGTGAAACTCATATCAGAAGAGGAATTTCACCTTCATACTTTCCATACATACCTACACAGACACACACTTTCCATATAAAAACTGTGCTTATGTCATAAATCTGGGAATTTTAGGTAATAATGGATTACAGAACTATGTTCTGATGTTCTGGGTCCACTAGTGAAATGTGTAAATGCAGAAAATGTCTATATATTTAAATCAGCACAGAGGCGTTATTATAAGTATTATTATTAGTATTAGTATAAAGCCAGTTTGCTTGTGGCAGAGCCATTGTAGGTTAGGGGTTAAAATTAAGCATCTCAGTGGGCACCTAGGTGGTCAATTCCCCTGAATGGTATGAATTACTCCTTCAATCGGCACCAACCTTTCTGTGCAGCACCATGTGACCTGACTGGGAGTGTGAAAAATACCCATTTACTGGAGAAATATAAATCATGGCAGGCAAGCCAAGCCTTACAAGTTGACTCCGACTTTGTCAAGACCTGGAAGTCAATCAGAGTAAGAAACATGCATCACATATGAATACACATACGCATATCGTCCCTTACTGCTAATGCAAAGTGCAAGCTTTTGCGATTTTAGGATAAATTGTTAATTTTGTTTATTTATCTTTCCTTCCAATGCACATTGTGAGTGAGATATGAGCTACAGCAAGTGTCACAGGGGATATCAGACATTAGCTTATGCCTCTGAAAAATAAATTTACACTGAGAGTTTGGGGCTCACTGGTATTAGCTTAACAAGACCTCAGAGGATGTTTTCAATTTTCGATAAGTGTCGAGTCGTATAAGGTGGTAGGGTGCTGTGGTGTTTCTTACCCAGAGCCGAATCATGGCTAGTGCGACTTCAGACTGCTGTGCTGAATGTTTCATGCCATAATGCATCTTTTACACCACTGACTACACTAATGGCTTTTAGGGCCAAAGCTCAGAGGACCAAGGGTGAACACACAGAGCAGCACTTAAAGTGAACCACAGCCTTCTCCGCAAGCCACACTTTTCAAATTAGGAGACCGCATTGAGGAGGTACCCAGGTCTTGTTCATTCAGCGTAGCAATTTTAGCATTGATGTTGGCAGAGGAACCCTTACAATGTGTAAATAAACCCCCCCACTTCCCTTTTACCATGACATTGTATTGTACTTTCTCGGGAGTTATTGATACCTCATGTTAAAATATAAATGTCTAACTGAACTGCGCGCTTTGTGTCCATTATCCAAACAGCAGGAAGATAACGTTGGATGCCAGGGAAAGTGTGTCTGTCACAGCTATGTGCTGTATGTAATGGAACTGGCAGTTGGGAGTATTGGTTGGTGACAAGACAATAGAGATAAGGGGACATGCGTAATGAGATATAATGAGGGCCAGCAGGTTCCAGAGTCGTTATGGAGATGGACTTGTAACCATGTTGGCGGTTCATGTACCAGGTGGTATCTTGACAATGCAGGGTGGGTAATGAAAGAGAGTGCAGAGACATGGGGTAGCAGTATAGAATGGGACAACAGTTAGCTTATCCTCTGTGGGAAACTTGCATAAATGTGGTCCTTTCCCATAATATTTACAGTACGTTATAGCGTTTCTGAAAGGTGTGACAAGTGTTGACATGCTGGTTTCAGCCTGGCGACTGTTGAGTCAGGAACAACTGAGTTATGTGAATACTGAGAATCTTTATTTAGACTGAGAGCACACTTGTATATACCTAGATAAAGCCACTTCTTACTGTAACTACACTGCTGGTGTTTTCGAGCTCTATGGATAATGCTAATGAGACAAATCAGTCTCTTTTTAACATGCTGGTCCAGGTGACCAATTATACGGCCATTATAAAATCAAGGTCTAACATGTGAAATATCATTTTAAAACAGTTCCTGACAGTCACTTTATTTGAAAACTCAATTTGCTGTTGAACACTCCTTGTAATGAATGGAAGATATACAAAAATATTTTCATATAAAGTCTGCTGTGCTTTAAAGAAGAACATTCCAGAAGGGAGTGGAGGACTAGGTAATGTAGTTAGCCATTATTACCAGTGATCCACAAATGTTGGCTGTTTTTGAAAGTATGTTTATACTGTATAGTGTATTTATAACAAATGAAAACAAGTGTTCTCTAACATTGATAATAATAAAAAAATTCTTCTACTGTCATTTATTTTCTCTATTTTTATCTTTTATTGTTAAACAGTATTATTACTACTACTACAATAGCACCCGGTGAACTTGAATTTTTACCTCATATACTATCTTAATATTAAGAAATGAAGGCTGTACTCTGACGGTATGGACCTGGAAGTACCCAATAAAGGTGTTTATGAGACCCGCTCTGGCAGAATCAGAGCTACCAATAAATGAGCAGCCTCCCTCCGCCCTGTAGGGGCCCGCACCGGTCTGCCTGTCAGGGACGGGGAGGGGACAGGGCGATGAGAGGCCCTACTTCTGCGAGGGCCTGAACCTCGGGTGACAAAGTGAACATGTCAGGCTCAGAGATGCCGAAGACCAGAAAACTGCAGCCGATTAATAATGCAGCAAGTCAAAGGAGGTAAAGAAAAGGGGGGGTGGGGTGTGCTTGGTCCGAGTGGTTTCAGCACTCATATTCAATGAAAGGGGAATGTTTCTGTTAGTATTTGAACCCTGCTTAGGAGTTTTCCACACACGACTGGTTTGGACAAGATGCTGCCGCTGTGTCTGTGTAACTTTGAGTTTCCACAGCACTCTTTGTTGCCTGTTTACCTGACATGCTTTTTCATTTCCAGAGGCACCTTAAGGCCACTGGGCAGCCCTGCTGGATTAAACTGTTATGAGAGCAGTGTCACAATACCCAAGTCCAGCTGGCCTGTAGTGTTCACAAAGGACCCTGGACATAAAGTAGGGCCAGGTTAGAACATCCTCAGTAGATTCTTTTAGCACAGCATACTAGAAAGGCTGCTCTGTATGGCTACATACATATGGTAGAGGATTCCACAAGGCCCACAAGCCTTCTCAAAATCTTTACAATGTATATGATTCTACAAATGAAACCATAAAATACTTTACTGTAATGTAATAGTTTACATTCTGTTTTCTAGTAAAAATATATATAGCAATTTAAAGGACATGTAATAGTACGTAATGTCTATGTCAAGGCTGCTATGTTTGTCATCTTTTCCCATTCTGTTTATTGATGGAATTTGGAAGGAATTAAAACAGTTGCAGATTTAGAAATGAGGTGTAGAGAAGTAAATGTGGTTCATTCTGCATTAAAAATTAATCCTCAATTAAGGACAATTTAATGGAAAAGTCTTTCACATATTTTAAACTGAGTTACTGGAACAGGTCAAAGATTTTAAAAATCATTTAAATTACTTTATGTTTTGACTATTGTTTGCCAGAATTTTTAGTTGCAAGTCTATACTGTGCACAAATCATTTTATTAACAACAGAACAACCAGTTTAACTATTCAAACATAACAGTATTACTGATGCATGCCTCCTAGTACAACATGTTAACTCAATGTACTTTATAAAATTAGCAATAAATGTTAGAACAATTTAATTCAAAAATTGTAGTTAAAATATGTGGATACATTGAGTAGGTAATATTTTTTTTTACTTTAAAGATTGTTTTATTGATTCTCCTTTAATTGCAATTAATTGATAATTTGCATAATTAATGACTAAACAAATGAGTAGCAATTAAAGTGCAAACATCCATTGTGTTTTGTAGCTATTGATGGCACACTGCAGTAGGAAATGGAGAAGTGCGCCGTATTGGAGATTCGTCCATCATGACGTCAAGTCACTTTGTCTCACTGCTGAATTCACTGTTCTGCTGTTAAACAACAGTGCTGTACCGTCACTTCATCACAGTACCTGAAATACATGAGGGTAATTACTAATTGAAAATAGTGCTGATCCTAAATTTGAGCGATAACACTAATCCCTGATGGCCAATTTAAGGCTCAGCAGATAACTGTTCGAGCCCTAATCCATCATGATTTCTCCTCTCGTTGATAGATCCCAGTCAGCTCCGCCGCACCGTTAAGCTAGACTGACACTGCCAATTGATGGAATCATGGGACAACAAATGGATATCGCGGGAAGCATCAGAATTAGTAAGCAAACACATTATCCCTGTTGAAAGAAATCAAGATGACACAAACTCATTCTGCTCCCTGAAGCAAGTTAATGCAGTTAGGCAACTGATGAAAAGTATAAGCTGGTTCATCTTTTGCCTAGTTTGTGTCTTCGTCTTTGTTTCATGATTGCGTTCAGCAAGAACAAAATCCTCCTTTTAAAGGTAGATTGTTTACAATAAATACATAGAATTAGTTTAGTCAGGCCATCCTAAAAAAGTTTATACAAGTGTACTTATTTCATGGTGACAGTATAAACAGGTATACCTAACTTATTTTGGCATGTAAAATTGACACCTTAACCTTTTTAAGATCATTTCAGTTTTAATAATTAAGACCTGTTTTGGTAAAACAAATTAATGCTGTCCTCTGTGCACTGCAACAAAGGGCAGACTATGACACAGGTGTCCTGTGTTGAAGGTGTAAGTGGGGGGAAAGGTTTGGAGCCAGCTGAAGTCACGGTGTCCTAATTGTAACTGATAGCTGATATTGAACAAGGTGAAGCTAAATACAATTCACATCAAGGTCTTAATTCCTCTTGCTTTGCCAGTTTGCTGAACAAGCTGGCAAGATAAAACATCCAGAAGCAAGCGGCCACGTACTGTATGTGACAAGTTTTAAACAATGAGAAATTACCTTAAGGTGAAGCCAACATCTGCAAAATTTGGGATTTACAGACGTGCGTATGTGGATGCAACTGTACCAATGTAACGCACACCGGGGAAACAGGAAGTGCAGAGTTTATTGGTCCAGAATCCAAAGGGGAAGAGTCACAAATGGAAAAGAGTTCAGTAAACAAAAAAATACATCCCAAACAGTACAAGGTACACAGTGAATTCTGAAAAAAATAGACTGCTCAATATGGCCCATACAGACTGAGTACTTTGCCATGAATAAAATCAGTTATTTCCTTTAAGGTTGTCAGGGGGAGTTAGCAACAAGGCAAGTTGCTCAGTATTTGGTTGATGATGAATGATAGGCGTAGTGAGTTTGTTGCCATGCGTGAAAAGTCGCGTGCTGTTTTTTGTTAATAAAAAACTCAGCAGATCCCAGGTGTCCAAGTGGAGATCTGTGAACCGAATATTCAGCTATAAAGAGTTAAATTAAGACCTATTAATTGCAGTTTCGTCAGCTTTGAGAGCACACTGCCTTTTTTGTAGATCAAGTAGTTTTGTTGATCCTTCCTGTAGCATGGGAAATGTTACATTTGTGAAAGCAATTTCACACACGTGTAATTTCAGAATTATATTACAATATAAAAGCACAGATTACAAGCATCTGTGTAGGTATTTATTTATTATTTATTTATTTTTTTGTCCATGTCATTTTCAACTCGTGGAAAAGTCCTTGAATTGGGAAGGATTACGGTTTATTTCCCAGCCTGCACCTGGTTCAGTTTAATGTACGAGCTCATTAATGGCTAGTTTTTACAGATACAATGAAAATT
The DNA here is from genome assembly GCA_025773905.1 of Chitala chitala. Classification (NCBI taxonomy): domain Eukaryota; kingdom Metazoa; phylum Chordata; class Actinopteri; order Osteoglossiformes; family Notopteridae; genus Chitala; species Chitala chitala. The sequence continues at coordinate 3,371 of JABJVR010012831.1, read as the reverse complement.
GAGGCTTTTTGAATAAAACAGCTGCCATTAGTTATATCGAGGCAGTTTTGGTGAAATGGGGGCATTTCATAAAATTACCCTGTGACACCCCCCGCCAAACACAATGTAACCGGACACCATTCTTCAGCATTACCATTTCAGCTTCACCTGATTGTGAAATGGCTACACGTTTTATTCATTACATCATTTTTTTTTTTTGGTACTGGAAATGCCGGTGTCCTCAATTTGTGAAAATTGTGCTTTGTTGATACTTGGTTGTTTTTTGAGAACAGCTGATGTCAGATTTTGTTTAGGACCAAATGGGTTATTTGGTTGTTCTCAGTTTCTCCTTCAACGTGTTCATTAGTTCCTAAATGCGAACTCTGTTTCCTTGGTCTACATGCCGTAAACCTAATTGTGCCTCTAAAACCTACAGATGTAGTTTTTTTCCTCACTTTTGCTGAGCTGTACAGTTTTGTACAGTTAACATATCTCTGTAATGTTACAGACTTTCTGTAACACCACCTTGCATTTGAAATGGCTAGTTAGGTTGTGTTTGTGTCCAGAAATATATTTCAATGGATTCACATGTTTCATTAAGATGAAGTCAGGTTCCTCTGAGAATATTTGATTCACTAAGATTGGTAGCAACATGGAACTAATTCCATTTTATTAAGATGACAGTTTTAATGTACATTTCATTGTCTGCACCTCTCATATGTTGGTCAGTATTTCAGTATATGAGGTTTTGCCCTCCGTCCCTTTAAAAAAACTTCATTTTAAAGTAGGTCTTTTAGGTAGTGTCATGGCCACCCTTTCTAAAAATACAAGCTATTATTCATTCCTAAAAAAAAGGCACCATGGAACAAGTAAAACAAACAGACATGCACACAAGATAAAAAAAAATAATAATAAAATACAGGTACACCTTGAAAGGTAATGCTGTCATGTACATTGTTTCACTTTATAATATTGAAATAACATATTTATATTACCAGACGATGAAAAAGCAGCATTATATATTTTGTCAAATGCATAGTGTAAATACATAGTGTAATTTACCACTGAGTATTTTACCTTTCATGCCACCTGCCCATCTCACCCCTACCACACAGTTGTGACACCTGCAATATTGTCAGATTAATCCAATTTGCACTGGATTGTCCTGGAGCATCATTCTTTCCCCCCAACACCATGGGTTTTTAAAATTAGTTCTTATAAATATTAGTCTCTTCCGTCCATATTGCAGCCCCCCCCATGATACCCCATCTGCTGTCAGCTATTACCTCAGCAGTGATAGGCAGGATGAACAAAGAACATGGCTTCTGCTTTGCTGCTAACAGCCAGGGAAGAGGCCACGGCTGTAATGGGGTCCCAGATTGAGGGCACCATATGGCTCGAAGACCGATGTCTTCCAAAACTGTGTTTACTTTAGCATGCTCTGATGCAGCTGGGAGTAGGAGCGGCCGGAGCGGGAAACGCGGAGTCAGCAGCTTCCATGAAGCTCATCAAACGGCGGCTCTGAGAAGGGCGCTGGGTGACCCGAGAACGCTGGTGTGCGATCTGAGGTTCGATGGGCAACTCCTCAGGACGGGAGCCTTGGTCTGGACGAAATATTGTGTGCCACCTGTAATCAGGGTGATGCTGTGTACCACTGATGGGGTTGGAGTCAGGCTCCTAAAAGGTGTGTGCGCTTTCCAAGAGGGGGACGTAGGAGAAAAGGAAATAGACTAGTTTCGGTGTCGTAAGGTTTTTTATTCACTTATTGCGGCTGGTGCTGGGTTTTGAAATGGAGCTAAACTGATCACAGTTCAGGTTATTGAAGCTTTCTGGCTCATGTGTTCTGAGTCATAGAGAATGGCTAAAAAGACAGGCCACACTCAATATGATATACTATCAGTGTGAAGGAAATAGTTGCATACTTATTAACACAATTTAAAAGCAAAACAAGTGTGTGATTTTGTAGAGAGACGCTACCAGGTATAGTTCAGGTAATAAAAGGCTGATCACGTATAAAGAAAATTCACATGAAATTTTGTACAAATAAAAATATGGTAATACATTGTTATTTTAAATCCTTCATCCCAATAAATTAAAAAGGTGGACCATTTTCATATATTTTTTTTATTTCTTTGCTCACATAAAAGGTACTTTATTTGAAATTACTAGTCTGCATGTTTGAAATTTCATTCACTTATTACATATATTTATATCATATTATTTCTACTGAACTGACACACTTATGTAACTTTTCATAACCCTACATTACGCCATGCATTCCATTTTGGTTATTGAATATTTTCTCCTTGATGCCTCTCCAGGTAACCATAACCTTTCAGAAGCAAAGTCTATTTCATTCCTGCTCCTTCATCTTCCTCTGTTGACCCCTCAGCCTCCCTGGAGGGTATCATCCTCTTCTGAGTTTATAATGGTCTTTTTTTTCCTTTTTTTGCAGTTTATTTTTCTTGAATTGCATGCGTTATTCTGTCAATATGGGCACTGAACACATGCGTTTTATCATGATTTTCTCTATTAATAGCAGCCAGTTTTATGAGACAAGGAAAAACAAATGAAAAGCCAAAATAAAATAGAGACAATTTAGATTCACAGTGTTACGGTTGACTGTATAATTTCACAGTAGCGCTGTTTATATCCATTTTCAGTGCTGTTGGATCCCGCACTGATACACAATATGCTCAGAGGAGAAGCTTTGACCTTGCACTGATCCAGGGCCTGTAACATATACGACACACAGGGATACCAGAGCGATCTCAGTCCTTGATGTATCAGTAAGTGGAGTCTCTCCAAAATGAATTGCTCTCAACAGGCGGCAAAGATACAGCTGAGACCCTTCCATTTGGAGACCTGAGACTTTTGTCTTCCTAAACGTAAGCTTTTAGTAGATTAAATATTAAGGAAGAGAATTTATTGCCTGCTTTTGTTAGATGCAAAGAGTAGGCTCCTTGATGACTAGAAGTAATGTTGACTATTTGAAGGACACAAAATAAGAGAGAGGTGTCTAAACAGTCAATTTAATTGGATGTAATGTTTTTGCCCCTTAATGTGTAGTATTTGTTAAGACTAGACAGAAAGGAAAGGAACGGAACTGTGTGTAATAAAATATGTCCACCCGTTGTTGGGAAATGATAAAATATTATTTACTGAAGATAATGATCTAAAAAGCACCTTAGTGATATACTTACATTAATAGGCTGATTTGTTAAAAAGGTCTTTTGTATGGTTAAATCCTCTACTAGATAATACAGTCTGCTTGCTCACAATGATTTTATTTCTAAGATGTGAGAAAAATGTTTTGGTGTGTGTGTGTGTGTGTGTGTGTGTGTGTGTGAGAGAGAGAGAGAGAGAGAGAGAGAGAGAGAGAGAGAGAGAGA